>VUQG01001930.1:16809-37749 GCA_015106755.1 Etia nguti | reverse complement strand
TTCCTGAGGTGGATTCCTCCAGTGAATTAGATGGCGAGCCTTCCCACCTGGACTTAGAGAGACTGAGATTTGCTTCTTTTCCACTTGATGATCTGCTGCACCTTGCGGTGTGGTAGGACTGTATCACTCACGCTTTCTCACACAGCTGGTTATACATAAGACCACTGACTGACATATTCTCACCCCTATTTTCTTTCACACCCTGGGAATTTTTTGGACTTTACCCCTTGGACATTTTTTATTTGGGACTTTGAATAATAAGCTGTTGTGTAGAACATTCTCCACATGTGAAAGGAGTGAGTGTGAGATTTTCATTTGAATGGACACTGAACTTGTGTAATCTGTTTTCTATAAAAGTTAAGGAGTCAGGTTACTAGGGTAAACCCAGCATTGAAACCCAACATTGAAAACCAGAAGTTAACACTTGGCCAAGTCATTGTCTTAGTAGTTTATATGTTTTACTTTTCTTTCATTCTTTGTAAGTTTCCTTTTTACAATTGTAAAATGCCTTTAACCTGTGCTTGTCAACCTTATGGTTTATTTCACTAAAGTCGGCTGGTTCTTTTGAGTTACATTCTTGTCTCCGTGCCTCATTTAAACACACCCCTGTGCTCCTAAAGTCGAACCTATTGGCCCATTGGTATATTCTTTTCAACAATTTCCCTTATTGTGTTACATTAACCTTTTCAGTACCAAACTGGCTCATTAGCAGACCAACCAATGATGTCCCAGGTTAGGTGCTGTGAGAAAAGCCATGAACTAAACAACTGCTGCTGCCTTCTCTGATACTAGATGCTAAAGTGACAAAAAGAATGAAATTGAAAATCTACAGAGTCAGGATGTTTAATGTGAATGTTAAAAATTTCCCCAGCATCAGTGAAGGAAAAGTTCTCTCTCTCATATTAAATTATTTAATCTATCCATCAATTTTTTGTTTTTAACTCTTTGTCTAGGACAGAGAGACTGAACACCATTTATACCCACACCTACTGTATATTCAGAAGTACCAATTGACCTAACATGCATGCTTCTGGACTGTGGGAGGAACCCCCCAAAAAAGGCACAGGGAGAACAGCGAACTCCACACCCTCCATACTCCAGCTGGCCGGGAGGTTCAAACCCTGAACTTTCTTGCTGGGAGGAAAGAATACTGACTCCTTCACCACTGTGGATAAAATGGGCCCGAAAACTAACGGCATATACACAAATACAAAAACTCTCCATTGTTGCGAGTAATTTTTTTGCATGTTCTGCCTGCGTGATTACGCTGAAGCAGGCTAACCCCAGGTGTTCAATAACAAAGGATGAAAATTGGACCATTATTTCAGGCTACCAATAATCTACAAGCCTTCTTTTCCCTCTGGTTCAACAGAAAACTAAACATCGAGACAGCAACAGACGTGAACACATATGAGCTGAACAGGCAGGAGAGAAAAAACATTCTGCCCTCACAGCATGTCCCTATGAAAGTAAACGGCATGTAGCCATTAAAATGTCCCTGAATGTTAATTAGTCAATAACTGTGCATTTTCACATGTGAGGGTCGCTCTTCACCATGGCAACAACTGTGACCAGAGATAAGAGACTATTATATCAGGCACGATTAAATTTAACGTAACATGCTGTAACATTCATTTGCTTTAATGTTTCTGTGTGGGTTGAAAAATAGCTCAGATTTAATGATAGAGTGAAAAGAGAAACAATTTACTTGCCAAAAATGGCATCATCTATAAACTAGAAAACTAATGCAGCATGTATATTTTTCTTCTCATTGCCATTAGCTGAAGATATGTAATGGGTTCGGCACCAGAACATTATCACTCTTGTATAATTCACAGGAAATAGGAATGACTGAAAATAATTCACTTTAGCTTCATTCATTTAATATCGTAGTAACAACAGAAAAATTGGCACTGAAAAAAGCAGTGGAGATTATCTTGTCAAGATACAAAAATACCCCATAAAACAATAATAATTATTTAATATTATCATAATATTTATGTTTTGAAAATATAGGAATGGTTCATTCCAAGGACAAAGTAGCCAAAGAAAAGCAAAACAACATTGTGTGTGCTATGCAGTGCAGTGCAGTAATGTGTCCTCAGATATTTATATACAAGAAACAGAACATCCACTCCACAAATGCATGGTACAAGGAGAGCTACCTCAACAGAACAAGACTCAGCTGTACACCTTCTTTTAAAGGAGAAAAGACGGTCTTTTGAGGATGCCAGGGTTGACATTTTGGACTGAGGAGAGAGACGGTTTGAGAGAACAGTAAAGGAGGGCATCTACGTCCGCTGTGAATGACCATCGTTTAACAGAGGTTATGACTTACAGCTATCAGATTCCCTTCCCAAGCATCTCAACCTTGACTCACACTTTTCTTCAAGGGATCTTAATAGCTCACATGATAGCAGGGAGAGAGATTTCACACCTTGGTCCAGGTGTGAAATCTCCAAGGGGACAACCGGAACTAGGGGTTAAATACTCGGGACTTTCCAGTAGTTGTTTTGGAACTGAAAAAACCTCTTGGAAGAGAGACACAACATGTACATGAACCTAAAGGAGTCCAGCTGCCTTCTTTTCAAGGCAAGCACTCAAGACTACCATGACCTGGATGACTAACAGGCTACATTGATACAAAGTAAACATTTCCTCTGTGTTTTGGTTGCCTGTTATGTTTGATGTGTAAAATGGATAATCTTGGAAAGATAACAGATATTAGGAGACTAATAGCATAGCAGATATTAAATAATTTGGGCACAACTATAAGCTTTGATTTGGCTGTAGTGAATCAGCCGTCTTGTCATCATATTTCAAAAAAGTCAAAGTAAAAACCCACACACTCAACAGTTTGGAACAGATTCCGATTACTTTTTATGGCTTTTGTTACACAGCAACCTAAACATAATCCATCATTAGCCGATGAAGCTCGCCAGCATATTTTCAGCCCTGTGTATGATTCATTAGCTGCTCATGGCTGCAGATAAACCATTAAGTCCTGGTTGCTGAAACAGAGGCTGCTCATGTGAACAGACATCTGGATGCCTCTGGCTCTGACCAGTAACACAGTCCATGCACAGTATGAGGAACATGATGGATATGGGTGCACAGGGTGTGACTGTGTGCATGTCTGACTCACGGGCATGTGTTAATGTGGTGAGCAGTGATAGGATGTTCAGACTGGAAGTTAGAAGAAATTGTTGTTTTTTTATATCATATTTTATATCTATTTAGTATATACCAGGACTGTTACAATATCAGGTTTTCACTGTAAGTTACGCAACTACTACAGCCACAAGGACTCGCACTAATGACACTGTGATGTCTACCGAATGTATGAGATTTACCTTTGTTTACTCTGTTTTGTTCATTTGTTGTTGCGTTCTTTAGAGTTCAGTACAAAAAGAAAAAAAAGAAAAAAGAAATGGTTTTTGCTATTTTTATAGTGGATGTATCTAACACGTAATGGCTTACTCTGTGGTAAAGCCCATACGAGAAATTTCTGCTTTAGCTTTGGTGAGTTAAATTCTTGTGTTCCATGAGTCTCTTAGCATGTAGCATGTATTGGATTAATACAGTTTGTGGGTACAACTTGCTAACAAAGCTTGCTAGCATTGAATGTCTCCTTTAAATGAGGTAAATCCTGACTTAAACCAACACTGAGGATTCAAAATGTCCAACATTAATGGGCGACATTGCAGTATGTGCATAAATCTTTTACACTAAAAAGCTACTTTGAGCTGCTCCCTTTTCACATTTCACTCCACATATTCGATTTGGCAGCTTTTTACGTTTGGTGACCTTCTTGACACAACCCCAAAGGGATTAGCGTTTCCTTCCAGGATGGAACCAGGGAGCTCTTACTTGTTAAGCAGTTGTGTAAACCACTACACCAGGGAACTATCGAATCCACCCTTCAAACTAGGGGAACCAAAGTGTACCAATAACATACCCCCCCTCCCCAACATCATTACACCACCAAGACCACTGATGTTGCAGCACAAACTGAGACTCATCCCACAATGCAGCATTTTTCCAGTCTTACATTGTCCAACTTTGGTGACTGTGTTTAAACTGTAGCCTCAGTTTCCTGATCTTAACAGACATGACTGGCATCCGGTATGGTCTTCTGCTGCTGTAGCACATCTGCTTCAAGATTCAGAAATGCCCATATGCATACCTTGGTTGTAACAAGTGGTTGTTTGAGTTACTGTTGCCTTGCTTTCAGCTTGAAGCAGTCTGGCCCTTCTCCTATAACCTCTGGCTATTGAATTACTGCTGCATGATTGACTGATTAGACATTTGTGTGAACAAGGAGTTGAAAAAGTACCTAATGTAGCGGCGAGTGAGTGCATATGCAGAGTGAAACTACATCCTGTAGGTATGCTTAATATAGTTGGCAGTTGCCTGCACTACAGGGAATTTTCCCTGAAGCTTTTTACTGAAAGCTGCAGGGAACTTGCATTAGTTGCTCTGATATATGTTGTGTTGATTCTTTGTTTCTACAGCAGGGGCAGAGAAAGCAGTGACCGCTGGATATAATGGCCTAATAACCACATTAATGGGAAATAAATTGGAATTATCTTTTAAATTACTCACAGCACTTCATCACAGCACTCGTC
This sequence comes from Etia nguti, assembly GCA_015106755.1. Lineage (NCBI taxonomy): Eukaryota > Metazoa > Chordata > Actinopteri > Cichliformes > Cichlidae > Etia > Etia nguti. The sequence goes on along the minus strand of VUQG01001930.1, from coordinate 33,121 downwards.
AATTCAACGTCAGCTCAAATAAGCTTCTGAAATAGCTCAAGTAATTACATTAGCACACTGGTTAGTACTGTTCTTCCCCTCTTTAATACAATACAAAAAATCAAAATGTACCTGTTTGACGTAAAGGGCAGAGTTTTTGCCATATAAATTCTCCAGAGCTAACATTTCTTCAGGGATCAAGTGTTTAAGTGTTCTTTTTAATTTGGCTTGCAAGAGGATCATGCAAGTTTTATTTAATCTGACTATAAAAAGAAACCAGTGTCATGTAAGGTGTATCATTAAAAATGAAGTTAGTTATGATCTATGAAACACCTGATGTAGTAACCTTGATGAAAAATGTATTAAAACTGCTGCATCCACAGCTTGCACAGAGTTTTACTATGCAATAATTCATCTTCAGAGTCACAAAGCCCAAGGAAGTGTTAAAGATCACCTCAGTGTTAGGCTTATACATTTTTTATGCATGAGCTGCCTGGAAGATCCCAACAGTAACAGCTATAAGATGCCGTATATAAAAGCAGGAACATGGCATTGAAAAAGGAGAAAATTACAGAAATGTATTTTTCCTGGGTCCCTTTAATTAACACTGGCTTTATCAGCTGCTCCCTTTTCACATTTCACTTTTAAATTGTTAAATGCCTTTTTTTGTCTACCTGATAGTGGGTGCTTACTTATTAATGATTGCAAACCATATTTCTTTTGTAGTACAAGCTGAACTGAAGAAAACTCTGAATTTATATATTTTGTAACTATTTTCTTTTTCAAATAATTTTCGTAAAAAGTAGCTGTATGCAACAGTAGAAACATGTTCAAATATATCCTTAAGCAAGGTCATCAGGCATTCAATGGGACTGTGGAAGACAACACTGCAGGTCAATTCCAAGGCAATTGCACAAGTTATCATCAAGTGTTTTTTTTTTTCTTTGATTGTTTTTCCAGAGCTTGGTTCTGCCGGAGGTTTCTTCCTGTTAAAAGGGAGTTTTTCCTTCCCACTGTTGCCAAGTGCTTGCTCAAAGAGTTTTGTTTGATTGTTGGGGTTTTCTCTGTATTACTGTACGGTCTTTACCTTACAATATGAAGTGCATTGAGATGACTGCTGTTGTGATTTGCCGTTATATGATTGAACCAAACTGCCTTGAATTGAATACACCAATCTGCTGCTGTTGTGCATAGGCCTCAACCAGCTCGTCACTAAAAGCGAATATGGATATAAATTCAGGAGTGGAGTAGCCATCAGCAACCTCCTGCACGTGAATGATATCAAACTGTCATCCTAGGAGTATGTGAGACATCGACTCCACCTCACCTGGATCTACAACAGAGAAAATGAGACTTATTCAGACTGGATAAGTGTGGATGAATGGTTGCAAAGAAAGGCAAGGTGATCCAGACTAAAGTTGTGGAGCTACCAGAAGGCAGAGTAGTAGATATATAGGACAGCTGGTAATCCCACAAGTCAGTGGGAACCATGATAAAGATGTGCAAGATAGGTGGTGAGAAGCACACCGGATGGAATAATAATATGATCCAAGCCATCAATACATAATTTGTACTGGTTATCAGAAAACCAGCTGGAAAAGAAAGATGGCCACAGGACGAGACAGATGCCACTGATGTAAAAACACAGAATCTCACAATGCACAGAGGTCTCCACCTAAAGTTCAGCATTCTAAGGTTCTATGAGAAACAGAAAAAGGGAGGCAAGCATTAGTGGGTGTCAGAGCCACAGTCCAGGATGAAACACATCCATAAATATATCAGGAAGCTGCCCCCCCAGGCAGGAAGAGGAACTATCATGGACAACCAAGCCCTTGTATGGGGTGTACTACCAACAGACAGAGGAAGTGGCTGATGTCAAGATAGTGTCTAGAAAATACCCTGATCATTGAAGCACAAGAACAGGCCCAAAGTACCAGATCCATACAGGCAGGAGTCTACCACAGCGGACAGGACCCAAGTTGAAAACTGTGCAAAGACCATCCAACACATAGTAGAAGGATGTAAGATGCAAGCTGGGACAGTGCACACTGAGAAGCACAACCAAGTGGCTGGGATAGTGTATTGGAACGTTTGTGCTGCATACGGACCAGAAGTCTCCGGGTCCTGATGGCTAAGGACAACAGACCTAAGTCTGTGTAGGACTTCTAATTCCAAACAGACAAGCAGCTGCTGGCCAACTAATCAGACAAAGTGGTAGCTGAAAAAAAAAAACCCAGAAGACCGCATTATGATAGATGTAGCGATTTCAACAACATCAAGACGAAGGAGCATGAGAAGGAGCATGAGAAAATAGAGAGGTACCAGGGGCTGAAGGAACAACTGGAGCAGAGGTGGAAAGTATAATCCAAAGTATTCCCAGTGGTAACAGGAACACTGGAAGCTATAACCCTGAAACTAGAATAGTTGCTCCAGCAGATTGCAGGCACCGCATCTGAGGTCTCTGTGCATATACTGCACAGAACCCCAGCAGTAGTTAAATGGCAAGCGGTCTCTATAAATTCTATGGCTGCCATTCAAAGATGCACAAATCTACTCATTAGTGCTTAATAATACACTATTAAAATACTATAATTTCACTCACCAAAACTGAAGCAGAAACTTCTTAGACACCCTAAGCCAAAATACTGATGATATTCATCACATAATTTCATAAAAATTGCTCCAAAAAGCACCAACAGCACAAACACAGCTGTTCTGTGACTTTAAATAATTGCCTCCAGAGGAACTGGAGTTTTTGGAACTTCTGCATTGGTTGGCGATTGCACATTGACAAACACTCAGTCATTTCTGTTTTAGAAATGATACAAAGAAATCAAATAAAGAACAGCTAACAGCCTCAAAATGAGCAAATGGTGAAATATGTTATTAAATGTTCAGGGTGCATGACCTTGTAAAACTAGCAGGAGAACAATGATCTTTGACAAGTGTAATATGGTTGGTTGTATATACTGAGGATTGGTAATAAGGAAGGGAGCAGTAGTACAGTAGGTGGTAGAAACACAGAGGTAATTGAAAATGAAGGTGTTAGTGACTGGGAGTGAAACGACAGATCAAAAGTATTTAAGGAAAATACAAATTTAAAAAATCTAAATACCCAAAGCACCTTCTCAGGATCCTTTCCATCTATACAGATTTAATTCATAGCTTAAATATGACACTTTTAGTAGAGTCTTGATAAATAGAATAAATAATCATAAACAAATCTTGACAATAGTGTAACCTTGAATAAAAAGGAGAATAAGAAAAGCGTGGAATAAAAGCACATAAAGAAACAAGAAGCACTCCCAAGGAACCACTTTGAATAGCTGATAACACGTTCTCGTCGCAGCCTGAAACAGTGGGATTCAGCACAAACATGCAGCGAGAGATTCATGAATTTTCTGCCATCAAACAGAGCTTCTGTGTCTGAGCCGGCCACTTAATTAAACACTTTCACCTTTCACCATTAGTCGTCATAGAAACTCCCAATGGATGATAAATCGATGATAATACTGAAGCGACTATCTGAAATGATTTTGCTGGGGTTTTTGTGTGTGTGTGTTTATAAGAAAGAAAGAAGGCATTTAATCATTAATAGGTTTATTACACAGGGCTCTATTTTACCAGAGTCATCACAAAGACAAGCACAAAGTAGGGGATCGTGTTTGAAAGCTCGGTCACGGCGCAGCCAAGTAGCAGTGATATGCACAAAAGGACGGTGACGAGAATAAAAATAGGAGGGTGTTGCGAATAATTACTGCTCTCACAGCCAGAAATACCAAGACAACAGGTAAAGTATGTTTCAGCATCAGTAAAGTAAACAAATGGAGTTTAAATGAATTAATGTCCCGTAATCCTGTTCTTCACCTAAAACTTTCCTATCTCCACTCCGTTAAACTTACCAGTGACATGAAAACTTTAAAACTACTGTTAACGCTCATAAACCGTGTGTATGTGTGTGGATTAGTATACAAATAGAGGCACAGTTCTCCCTGAAACGGACTGAAGAAGGCATGATTTAGCATGAAAATTTATATTTCCTGAGCTGTCAAACAACATATGCAGGTACTCATGTGTACACAAAGAAACAGATGTGTAAACACAAACACACACATACACAAAAGTGGCAGAGAAATAGAAAAGATGAATAAACAGCTCAGCAAGTGTGCTTTGGTGGTCACACTGTGACAGATGGACAGTGTTGTGACAGATGTGCCTCTGTTCAAGCTGAGGGTCAATGCTCGCAGGCTGCGAGTGACACATACACATGACAACTCACACAAAACGTCTTTCCTATATTCTATAACTGTTAGTCCACTTAAGCACTTGTGATTTTAAAAGCTGCAGGAGTTATGTGCGATTTATTTTTTAATGAGTGAAATAAAAGAAGTAACCCATTTTTGTGTATTTTCTGCATTTCCAATTCCACCCCACACAAGCTATTTGAGAAGATTTTTGCTTTTCACAGTTATTTTGCAAATATTTCTAAACTGTCTCGCAGCTAAAACCTTCCTCTCAAGAGTGTCGAGAGGAAGGTTTTCATTTTATTATAATACTGCGCAGCCTGTAAAGTTAATACTACAAAATCAGCATTTTAAATAGATATTCAACTAAATTAATAAATTCAGTACCAAGCTGGAGTTTCAGACAGCTGTGGTGTTTCAGGCTTTTCTACATCAAACACACCACTGTAAGCAGTTAAAAGTCCATGAGGGATGAAGCAATTATGGAGACTTTTTTTTTTCCTTCAAAAGGTATAATTCTGCATTTCCTATTTTAATGTTCTGGCACATATTTCTATCTTACCACACTAAGGAGATGGCAACAGCTTCTGTACACATGCTCAGTTTAATAAAAGCACCTATCAGCAGAATGCTTCTGACCTGACTGATTGTGATACAAGGAGATCAATATCCATAAACAATCAGAGAAAAGTGGTGACGGGGATAGAACTGCTGTGCTTTTTATCTTTTTTTAGACATGCACTCCTTTCCATTAATGTGACGGCATGTGAACATGTGTAGGCTTCATGTCTGAATAAGCACCTTGGTCACTTTTTTGTGTCACCTTAAGCACAGTTTCAACCGAGCATGTCTCTCCTGCCAGTTGTTCAGTTCAATAAAAAATGTGATTGTTTGGGCGAATGCTTTGAACAGTAATAAGAGATACATTATAGCATTTTATCACCTCAACCCAACAACTAATTTGCATAAAGATTAAGACATCCATCTATATTCCATTTTTACTCTTCCTAATGCACAGCAGTCTTTCTTGAAGCCAGTGTGCAAAGGGAAATGGCATCTACTAGTAGAACACACACACACACACACACAGGGATTTTGCTCTTAGTAATAACAGTGATTAAGATCATTAAGTTTCATTATGTGGTTATTCACAGCAAGTGTTTTGCACAAAAAGAAAGCTAACAACAAAGATTAGCAAACAATGACTATCTCCCTCACTAGAGACATCACTAGACGTCATACTGAAGGATACCGTTCTAATACCGTTTGATACCTAAATGCTGAAACACAAAGGTACTTGTTTTATTTAGTATCCTAGATTTGTCATGGTCCCCGGTCATTTAACCCAGTGTTTTGTGTTTATTATTATGATCTTGTGTTCTAGTGTATTCTGTCTATGTATTTGGGTTTAGACTTTTTAGTTCTTAGGGTTTTGGTTCCGTGCTTCCTCTGTTTTGTGTCTGCCCGTGTGTTCCCTCCCTATTGCCATGTCTGATGTCTTAGTGTTAAGCTCGTGTCTGTTGTATTTCCTGTTTTACTTTGAAGGCTCATGTCTTATGTGAATGTGTCTGGTTTTGCTTCCCTAGTCTCGTTAGTCCTGATTTCTCCCAGCTGTGTTTCCCTCCTGTCTCCTATTCCCTGATTACTCCACTGTGTTTATAAGCCCTGTGTTTTCTCCTGCTTGTTGCTGGTTCGTCTGCATCGTCTCCCGGCGTTGTCGATTCTAGGTTTCAGGTCTGTTTTGTTAGTTTGTCCCAGTGTAGGTTATCTTTAGGTTCTGTTTCATGCCCGCTACGTTTCTGTTTGCTCTCAACTGTGAATAAAGCTCCCTGTCAGTAAAGTCAGTGCCTGCTCATGGGTCCTTCCTCTCATCACTTCCACACGGCTCACCTCATCAGCCGTGACAAGATGAGGTACTGAGTCTACAATTCGTCCAGAACTGAGGGGGCAGTATACACCTACAAGTGTTCTACTCTATGCTTACATGTTGAACAAGAAGAAGAAAGAGAGCTGTCACTACCCAATCCGTACCACGCATGTGCGAAAGGCGTCTACTTCCGCTCTAAACATTTTACGATAGTCACGGGTCAGAGTATCTGTTAAGAGGTTAACAATAAGTATTTCTTAAAATGTTTGCAATAAAGAAGTATTTCAATATAATAAAGAGACAAAAACGAAAAAAAAAAAAAAAGATGGTTACGGATCAGGGCTCCCCGATCCTTACTGCGCATGTGCAGATGTTCTCTCTCCTTCTGTTTCGTTTAATGGCAGTTTACTCCCAGTGTACGAGGATACCGCCACTTGCTGACCGAGGGAATGAGCCCTATTGTAAACTGAACTTGCATCATTACAAATCGTGTTTGTGTATGCGTGTTAAATTTGATTTGGTGATAGTCGAGTGTGTTTATGCTTGTCTGTGTGGAGAGGATTGATTGGAATAGTGATAATGATGATGTCCGTTATCACTGTCAATTGTCGGTAAACACTTAATCTGGCTGATGAATCTTCACGTGACATATTACAAGTTTTTATTTTTATACATAATAGGCTATATTTTGATTTAAAAGCTGAAAATGTATCATCGTAATGCAGCAGATATTCTGAATTTGCACTACATATCCTAGGAATGTTTTTCTAATATAAAATATAATATATTCTTGCAGGAAAAGGAGGCAGAGCTGTCGAGAAATGCTAGGATCTAACTGGGCGCTAACCGTGTCATTCAAATATATTAACTGTCGCAATGTTGGCAAAGGGAGGAAGTGACGTAAGATTTGCGCATTTGTGGTAGGGATCAGGTTTCCGGTAGGGATCGGGTAGCGACAAGAGCTACTAACACAACAAAAAATGCATGTGGAAGACAGCGAGTAGTGCGACTGCTGCAATAGCTCCACTTTGACTCCTTGATGAAAACGGTAGTAAGTGCTATGCAATTACCGATTCACAAAACACAGTATAGACATGATACCATCTTAGTTTTCAAACCAAAGGAGAAAATACACTACATTGCCAAAGGTATTTACTCACTCACAACCCAAACGATTGGTTTGGTGGTTTCCAGGACAATGGCACACAGCTGTCAGCCAAGTGCCATTGTCCTGGCAACCACCAAACCCACCCTTTGGTTTCAAGTGTAAAGTTTGGTGGAGGGGGTGTTATGGTGTGGGTTTGTTTTTCAGGAGTCGGGCTTTGTCCCTCCATTTCCAGTGATAGGAACGCTTAAGCATATAAATACATTTTGAATAATTTTATGCTTGCAGCTTTCTGGGAACAGTTTGGGGATTGCTCTTTCCTGTTCCAACATGACTGCACACCAGAGCAAAAAGCAAGGCCGATAAGGAGCTTGGTGTGGAAGAACTTGAGCAGCCTGCACAGAGTCCTGACCTCAGCCTGAGAGAACACCTTTGGGACAAATAAGTGTAGAAACTGCATGCCAGGCCTTCTCATACAACATTACTGTCTGACCTCACAAATGAGCTTCTAGAAGAATGGTCAAAAATAGCCAAATACACAATCCTAAACCTTGCGGAAAGCCATCCCAGAAGAGCTGAAGCTCCTATAGCTGCAAAGGGTGGGCAAACATCATGTTAAAACCTATGAATTAAGAATGGGATGTCACACAAGTTCACATGTGTGTGAAGGAAGATGAGTGAATACTTTTGGCGATTATATATTAGGGCTGCAGCTATTTTAGTAATCTATCGATTGTTCCATCAATTAATCAAGTAATTGAATAAGAAATACTCTTGCCTTCTTAATGAGTAATAACAAATATTCGAAAGAGAAAAACCGCTCACTGGTTTCCATTTTAGAACTTACAGTGTGTTTAAGTTTAGCTGCATACAAAAAACAACCATATAAGCCCTTTGATTGTATGTATGTGCCATATTGAAATGTAATTTTAAAAAAAAAAAAAAAAACTTTTCTTAAATGCAAAATTATATAATTAATCTCAAGGAAATATAAAATAAGATATATGTGAAATCTAAACTAAGTCATAAAAAATGTACCTTTACTCTGTCTTCTTGGAAGGCTTTCTGATGTAATAGGAGACAAGTTTTTGTGCTGCTGAAAAAAGATGTTAGGATGGTGTAGACATTAATTCATATTATTAATAATTCAGTGTCATACCTAACAACTCTTAGGTCAGTGGCTCACAGTTTAATAACCCATGTACATTTTTATTGACTTGTGAAAAAAGCTTTTTATATTTTTAAACATGTATTGCTATTATGTATTATTTAGTGCAGGGACGTGCAGCCACATTGACTGAAAAGACAAGTAAACGAAAACTACCGTAAAATCATGAACTCCTGAAAGTGTCTTTTCGTCCATGTGTACAACACTTAGGCTTAGGCTCAAATAATGTAATTAATGTTACTTTGTATCTTCACTTCAGTCTTTGTCCTGTCAGCAAAATATAATGTTAACATTTTAAATAATCCGCCAATAACATGTCATTAAAACTACTTTTATTAAATTAGTTTGTTTTAAAAAAGCAATGAAGTCAAGAATTTAATTAAACTAATTTAATGCAAGCACTTAATTAGCCTGTAAAATATGGCATCAGGAATGGAAACTATCCAATATGGGTGCAACAGAAAACGAAAGTAGTTTAGTAAGACGGTTAAAGCTGTTATCAAATTATAGCTGAGCTGACAGTTAAAGTGAAATTTGGCAGTTCTGACAGGTATTTGCAGGAATTCAATTAATGTGTTAGGAAAATATTGTCCATCTTGTGATGAAAACCACAGTGAGAACTTGGCCTAGTTGGGTATGCTTGCATTTAGTTTGCAAAACACTTCAGACAATCACCAAATATGGTTATCTGGACCACAATGACATAAATCACACAAACTGCGTGTATTCAAAAATGTCTGTATTGTGCCCTGCTAGTGGTTTTTACAATTTCTGTGCACTTCCATGTGATTCACTCTGCTAATATGTTTCCATCTTGAGAAATAACAAATATGGAAACAGATAGTCAGATAATATAAAAATCCCAAGTCTGTCCTTTAGAAACACCCTTTTTTTAATGTAAAGCAGACCTTGTTAAGTTCTGCTGCTCGTGTTCTGCTTTACCTTTTTAAGGTAAGTACTTGACCCCTATCAGGAAGTGCGACAGAGCTGTGAAAATATTTGTCAACTGTCAACATGTGATGAATTTCACTTCAGATGAGGTCATCCCATGCCCTCTTTGGTTTGTTTACTTGCTTATCTTTTAGTGAGGCGTGGCAATAAATTAATCTTAAGGCAAGTCATACTTTTTTTTATAAAAAAGATAAAGAGCTACAGAGAAGAACAGATCCTTCCGATCTCATCGAAAAGTCAGCCTTGATGAAAAGAGACGTGTTTTACAGCACCTGTCATAGAGTATAAAGAGCAGAGTTAGGGTAAGAGAGTGAGTCACTTTAGAAATGACAGATGGACAAAAGAGCCAAGAGCTCCCATCAATCATCGAGTACAGAAAGACGCAAAATCAGTCTTTTGTTTCCTCTTAATTAATCATCATTCCTTCATCCTCTCAGTGCTTACAGTAAGAGCCTGTCATTACATTACTCAACAAAACCCCGTTTTGCTTTCTCCACAGTCTGGTGAAGTGCTCGCTGTTTTCGTCTAACTTCTTCTTTTCGTTCGGTCTTTAAATTCAACAGAGCACCTGCTCCTGGAAGCAGACTGACAGAGCTCTAATTCTCCAGCAGTGTCCAGTGGTGTTTGGGAACTCATCACTCACAGACACACACACAGGAAGGGCAGGCTAATTAGTTCTCTGCATGCTCTACCCACAATTGTCTCCTTAGCAAGATATTAGACTCTGTACCACCCTGTTGTGTGCAAATACACAAATTTAGCATGACGCAGCAAGATGAATTCCCCTCTCTCTGAGGTTCACGCTGTGCTGTCAAACTCCTTCTCACTGATTATAGTAATGATCACTGAGGTTCAGACGGCGTCTCGTAAATGCACGAGTCAAACAATCACTCTTCATTAGCAGCTGATAGTTTTATTGTTGCCAAGGATGAATGTTACTCCATAAATAAATTTGTCTTCACTCATTTTGTTCTAGGTGACTTCGTACTCAGAAGCAAACAAGGTAATTGCATGCAAGAGGCAATTATCAAGATGTTCCATTGTCATTGGTTATCAGCAATCAAAGCCATATAACACGATGGCTGCATGTCCAGCTGTTACAAAACAGAGGTTGAAACACCATTTTTCAGATCCTGGCTGAAGAAGAGAAGTATGTGCCAAGTACAGCCATGGAGGAATACAAATCTGCTGGTAGCTGTGGGAGTTATGAGTGTCTGCTGTTGATTTAGTCAGTTTACGATCTTATGGCTGTAGCTGGAAAAATCCATGCACTGCAGAGCAACTCTAGCAGGGGATGTTTATAGATTTAGAACGGCTTGCATTTGATTCCAGAAAGATTAGCGAAACAAAAACAAATTCTATAAATATTGTAAGTCGTGCAGCTCTAATCTGTAAATCTTAAAACAGCCTCAACTGACAGCACCTGAATTATGATTTGTTCTTATATAATATCAGCCCAAATATAGCCATAAACTAAAACAAGAAGAAGAAAAAGCCAGGCAACACATACCATTTAGTGGGAGAAAAAAAATAGTTGGTTGGATAAACGAAGCTAAATATCAAGCTCATTAGAGTGTCCCTGAGTAAGGTTCACCACAGGCTGGGACGCATATGCAATACCCCTACGGAGATTTTCAAATCAAAGTGTTTAAGTGTTATATGGGGTTTTTCTGCTTAAGTTACAGAAAGATCAAACGTTCTCGCAAATCTGTTTTATAAAGAGGCCTTAGAAGTCCCATCTATCATGCATGAGGATGCTCAAAAATTCACATGAAAGGTGTCTGCTTCCCAAGCAACCACAACCTACCGACACTCATCAGACAGAACATTTAAGATCTATAGAAAAACAAGTCAATCTTGAGGGCTCCTGCAGTTTTGTTTTGTTTTTTTGCCTTTTTCAATATGCATACCCAGCAACCAACTTTGTATTAATTGGGTAAAGGTCATTCTCTTTCCTCCCACACAATCCACTTCCTGCTAATTGTTGATTACTATCCGTAGCACAATGTCAAGAGTTCAGATTTTTATTCTGTACAAAATGCAGCTGTTTTAAAGGAGCTGCTGTGTCCACAAACATAGTGCAGAACACATTTATTCGGCCACCATCAGGTGCAGTGGTACATCTACCATCATGAACAAGCTCGTTAACTAAAAGGATTTTTTAAAATCTAAAATAATAATATGTGAATTTTCAAATCCATAGTTTCACAAAAAAGAACACATAATAAAGCACATCTTTTTTGATTATTTCAAATTTCAGTTATTTACTTGCATTCCTGAACACAAAAATTAGTTATGGTGGTTGAACGCAATGCTTGATTAATTTCTGACTTCTAAGAAGCTCAAATTTGATTATAAAAATTCAAACTCAGTTTGTTATTTACATAATAAATAAGAATTAAATGATTCATTTTAAACATGCTTTTCCTAGATTTCTAAAATATTTGTGTTTTCCAGTTTTTTATGACAGATGGTCTACAAATGTGCTAAGCACTGTACATTTAAAGCTTAATGTATCTAACTATTCCACCTCTCCATACTACAGTAGAGTTGAAGTAAAGGATCTGTTTAGTTCAGATAAAGTCAATATGAAGCTAGTGCACTCTGTCTTGGTTAAACACATCAAGTAGTTCTCTTTTGAAGCTGTAGTTGTTTTAGGACCATTACCCTCTTGGCCCTTCCCTACAGTGTTTCTTGCTGAGAGAAGATTAAGACAAAGGGGATTTTTATTACAAAAAAGACTTACTTGTCTAACCCATTCTGAAGCAGACATTTAATCTCTCTGGAATAACCAAAGTGAAATCTTATATAAGGCCTGCGAGGCCAAAATGCATTTTACAGACTGAATATGAAAGGTAATACCATTTAGATTTTGAAAATATGCTTAAGCATATCTTTTTGACTGTTGCTTGCTCAGCAATAAAGCACATACCAAGGTGCATGTTTCTTATCTTGTTTTAGCTTCTCAGGTAGCTATGAAAAACCCATTAGCAGGGACCTAAGCAATTAGTTTTTTATAGATTCTTCATGTTTCATGTCACTGGAGAGAAGCTCTTCTGTGAACGGGGACATGCAGAAGTTAGAGTGTTAGAGTACCATCAGAATTCTGCCATCTGTTGTGGAGCTATATGCAGTACAGAGGAAGCAGCAGTGGTTGGATGCATGCAGGCCAGCCTGTCAGCCTGCAGATGTTCAATGGATTACAGTTTAGGAAACACTGAAAGCTGATAAATGTGCCCAACTAGGTCTAGCTCCTCATGAGGATAGATGGGGTTCGGTTTGGTGGTGATGGAGTCACTTTGCACTCACCATGCTCAAAACACCTCCCTGCGTTTCCATGGTAACAGGAAGCACTCAGCGCTGGCAGCACACTCCTTGCGGAGCCCAGCAGTTTCTGTTCATCCGCAATCGATTTTCCCGATTGAGCGTGCGGATCTCTGCTAATGTTTGTTTGCTTGTGAGAAGTTTGCGGATGTTTGCAGAGTTTTGTGAAGGGCCATAAGAGTCAGCAAAAGGACAGTGAGATAAAGAGTGAGAGAGAGATAAATGTTTTACAGCTTTAAGGTTATCATTATTCAGACTGCAAGGGGGAGAAATATCTCTCAGCAGCTGCTGTCTATTTTTTAATTTCGACAAACTACTTTCAACGTAGTGAAAGTAGAGAATTCAAGACTACATTTCTGTTTGCAAGTAAATATCCACAGTGTATCATTAGCTAAATGGCAGTTCACTCTCAATCTGCTGAGCATAAGACATGCAGAGAAGGGGAGAAAGACGGAGAGAATAATGAATGCTAATGACCCTGGTGGACTGTGGTTTTTGTTAAAATTAAACATATTTTCTAGCGTCCTTGCAATTCCCTCAAAGTCTCATTTGCTCAAAAAGTTGCACAAATCCTTAAAACTTTTTTGGTCACAGAAGTGCCAGCACAGGCTCGAGGCTGCCTGTCAGGATTAGGACTTACAGCCTTCTGATTACTATGGAGAGAAGCCAGGGACGATTGGGTGGGTTCCTTTTTAATATGCTTTGGTAAAACAGCCAAGGATGAGAAATCGATCCCCTTCACCATATACAGTCTGTATTGATGGCTTTAACACACCAACTGATAAATGCCAGACATCAGAAGACATTTTACAGTTTTGCGTTGTTCTTCCTTTGTTTTTCACTCAGGTTTGTTGCTATGGAGGCAAAAGGGAGAAGATTCGCTGCAAGTGATTTGGTGTAGGAAACATCTGGCACAGATGTGAAAAAAAAAAGGGAGAGAGGAAAAACATCCGGCTTAGATGTGCGGATTCTTTAGGAGAACAGATGTATTTCAGGAAGCACTCAGACTGCAACTAGTGTGAGATGATGTGTGCATGAGCGTTCACCTGCCCTTGAATTAGTGGACAAGTGAGGAGAATTATAAGTGTTATATATTCTATTAGCAGTGAAGGAAGTCAATATAACCAGAGAAGTCTCCTCGGCAATCACTTGCATGAAGGCAAATTCTCTGCACTGTCACACTTCAGTGACTCTACTGGACCAATTAAGCAGGCAATCACTAAGTGGAAAAAATTGAAGGCTTACCATCCTCACCTTTATCTCTGTCCTCCTAACTCCTAACTTTCACCTCTGGCTGCCAGTTTTTGTTCCCTCAGCCCTCCTAGGACCTGGCGTCCACATATGTGGACATCACATTTTGGGTTGTCTAGACCAAAATACAAAATTTTGCTCTACAAGGGCCTGATATCCACTTACGAGGACATTATACTGCCACTGTTCTATCAAAATTTAAAACGCATGTCCGCACATGTGGATCTCATTTTTCTCAGAAACAAAAATCAGGTAAAAAAAAATCAGGTAATTGTTTGTTTTTACATTCATCAGGTCCCAATCAGCCCAAATAGCAAAGAGAAATTAAAAATGCATGCCATGAAAGAGTTCAGGTCTTAGGAGGTTAAAGTATTCTTGCTTGTTATATCCTCATCCTGCTCCACCAGTCCAGCTTCTTTTTATTACCTAAATGAGCGTCGTTAAAAATGACATAGCATCGGCCAGTGTCGAGTTGAAAATTTTAAAAGATGGTTCAAGCACCGCTCAGGTTAGGAGTGGATTTCTGCGTCCAGATGCCAATTAAAATCAAAAACACAAAGATCACAGGAGAAGAGCAGAGTTCTATGCTAGTCGTTTTATTGAACGGTCAAGTTCAGCAAAACATAGGAAAAAGCAAAAAGCTCCCGTAGGGTGTTCGCTGTGAGCACATCCAGATCAAAACCAACACAAACAGACAAACAGTGGCCAAAAAGCTACCCGGGGGGCATCTGACCCATCTTTTTATAGGGTCAGTGACCCCTCCTGCTCCCATTGGATATTTTCCATTCCTTGTTTTTTACTTGATCCGTATTAAATTTAAACTAATAAGTATTTTCTCAACTCTACACAACTCTCCCCCAATTATTGATGTAATATGCTTGTCAATACTTTTCCCCAATCAGTTGTCAATTTGCACTTTGTCCCTTCTTTAATCTCCGACACTTGTGTTACATAACTTTCTGGCACTACTCCATAACTTTCTGAGCGCTGTTCCCAGCATCCATTATTTTTAATTGGGTCCCTTTGACAGTTTTATGGCCAGAGCAAGTCCAAAAGTCAGCAAAACTACAGATATCAAACCGATTGCAGAGAGAAAACAATGAATCCTCCTGACAACTTTGTCAGGTTTACTGCCAGGGATATGCTACTATATCCATTAAGGAAAGGTTTTTCACAACTTTGGGCAACTGAGACGGGCAAAAAGTGTCCCAGGTGCACTCTCAGCCGGGCCAAGTTTGTTTACTATATTGGTTGAAGATGGGTGTTTCACCACCTTCTGGCAGCGAAGACGAGCAGAGAGGCTCCCAGGTGCCCTTTTAGCAGGGCCAAGTTTATTTAAACCTGTTTGGACTTGTCACCGTTGGCCTTAACACAATGAAAGTATACTTATTGATCCTAATTACTACATTTCAGACAGTATTGATCACATATGCTCATACAACAAGTGACACAAACTTCATTAATATAATTGTGGATTATATTTGACCCAAATGTGTGGGTCTTGTGATTTTAAACATGTAGGTTAAATGCTTATCACAGTGATTCCTTTATACAAACACTCCAGTATAGATGGATAGATATAGAGATAGATCTATATCTATATAGATCTCTCTCTCTCTCTCTCTCTCTCTCTCTCTCTATATATATATATATATATATATATATATATATATATATATATATATATATATATTAGTGTATACGAGTATATATGGTGACAGTGAGGTCCACTGAAGTAGTAGTAGTAGTAATCAATGGTGAACCATTTTGATCATGAACCATGAAAACTAAGACTATTTCTATTATTCCAGTTGGTCTACGCTGACAATAAAAGGGCAAATGGCCTCGGATTTCAAGTCTGTAGGACTAAACATGTATGACCACCCTGTACTTCTTGTGCCAAGTGATTGAAATGATCAAAGCTGACCCCGTGAAGGGAAGGCAATTTAGATAGATGTATCAGTGAGATGTTAACATCATATATGAAATTTGGCAAGAAGGTTGGTTATCTATACGTAAGAAGCAACAGAGAACATGCTTGAACATATAGCTTCTTTCTGTTTTTAGAAAGCAAATATCCACAAATCTGCTCATCTACTGTGTGGATTCAGAATCCTTTAGCACTTGCAGGCTTTATGTTAGCAGGTGTTTGTTTTAACACCATTCCCAACTATTTCTGGACTATCGTTGAATTTGCGCGAACACAAGACACCGACACCTTTGCGCACAAGAAGATAGCAGCATCTAACGGGGAGTATGCGTTCGCACGAGACTTACATGGCGCGTGCTGTCATCACGTCACAGCATCACATCATTTTTGCTCCCGGTTAAAAGCGACAGATGGAGAGACGTTAGCTGCCAATGTTTTAAAGTGAAAAGTAGTGTGTTTTTTGCCCCCCCCCCCCCCCACACACACACACACA
>VUQG01001930.1:0-16789 GCA_015106755.1 Etia nguti | reverse complement strand
TCCCTCCTTTTCCTTTCGCTCAGCTCGCGTTTTGGCGCTGGAGCAATTTTCTGCGTTGTTGTGGGCATTATTACGCACGAACGGCAGCTGTGCTCGCAGCGCTGTTAACACTGCAAGCACATGGTTTCACTCGGCCTCATAAAAACACACGACGAAAACACACACCGGCGAATTAATGTCCGAAGAGGGTTAGGAGTCATTTCTGATTGTGTGCAACAAGTCTGAGAACAAACTTCCACTCATATCAGTGTTTTTTTAGCCTTACCTGACAATGATATACATGACCAGCACGTTTCCAACCAGCCCCACCACGCACACTATGGAGTAAAGAGCGGTGATAACAATCGCTATGATAACCGGATTGGCGTCGATTTCCATGCTTAAGGGCGTTCTGCTCCCCTCCGTGAAGCTTGTGTTGTCGGTGAAGTTCCCACACAAGCTGCTGCTGTTGTAAAACGAGCACAGCTGGCTCCGTTGATCCGCTTCCGAGCAGTTACCGGCGCTGTCCATGGTCCTCAACCGGTATGTACCGCAGGCGCGTTTTTCACCTCCCCTCAGGTGCCTGTCGAGCGCGCTCGGTGCCTGTGATGCCCCGCTGGGTGCTTCTCTGTCGTGTGCTCGGGGCAGCTCTGCCTGTAAGGTGCGGGACGGGCCGCCGGTGGCGTTAAACCTCCGCGAGTTGAAGAATGTGGCGTGCGTATTGACGGTTTGAGGGTTAACGGCAGCCTGAGCGAATTTTCTGACGACCTTCGCGCAGCACGGCGAGCCTGCACGGGACAGAAGCGACGACGTGAAAATGAATTAGTTCGCTCCCTTTCGTCTTTCACCCTAGGGTCTTTCCTCTGATTTTTCCTCACTGCCTCTTTCCTATCCTTTCATTCCCCCTTTTTGTTCACACATGTCTACTCATTCGTTCCTTCCCACCCCTTTTCGCATGCCTTGTTGTGCTTCCTTCAGTCCCCCCTTGCTCCGTCCTTCTTTCCTTTTAGTCTTCCTTCTTTCTTTCTTTCTTTCTTTCTTTCTTTCTTTCTTTCTTTTTTCTCCTTTTCCACTTTAACCCCCCCCCGTCGTGTTTTCCCTCCTTCCCTTGTTCCATCCGTTTTTCCTTCTTTTCTTTTTTACCTGCTCACCCTTTTGACCATTTTGGGTTAAAAAAAATTTTTTTTTTAAATTTTTAAAATAGTTTTTATATTTTCTTATATTTCTTATATACATTTCCCCTTCCTTCTATCTTTCCTGCTCCTTTATTTTCATTCTACCGTTAACATCTCCTTTCTCTTACCTCACTTTTCCCCCTCTTCTTTTACTTTTCTACCGTTGGGAAATTTATGTTGCTCATCTTTGTTCCTTCAGTATTTTTTCTTTACGTTCCTTTCTTTCTGTTTTCTCTGCGTTTTACGCATTACATTTTTCTTTCCCTAATTTTTATTTACTTTCCTTCTTCATTCCCATCCTTCTTCCCTTATTCCTCTTCTTCCTTCCTTTGTTCACATCTTCTTGGTTATTTCTTTCTTGATTCTGACTGGACATTTTAAAAAACAGCTAGAAACAGACTATTGTTACCAACAGAAAATGCTTCTCAGGTCAGCTGTGGTATCAGCTTCTCTGAGCAGCAGTTTGCAGGACATATACTGTGTCTGTAACCACGTTTGTTTTAAAGTGAAGCATAGTCTCTGCTTGTGTAGTACCTGTAGGATAATAAAATGCTCACAGCAACAGTCTGAGCTAGCTCGTGATTATCTGTCAAGTCACCCATGCCTGCACATGTAGCTCTTTAATGAGGCTTCTCACTTCTGATTTCAGTTTCTGTGCTTTATTCTAATTATGGGAGCCAAGCGGGGGAATGTAGCATGGCATAATCCAATAGGAATTGATTTTAATCGAGATAATGTCCCCACTTGTCTCATTACAGTTTCACATAGCTTCAAAAATGACAAAAGATCATTTAACAAATGTGCCAAAGGCTCCAGAGTAAAGCTTTTCAACATGATCATTACTGGTACTCAAAGTCACTGCTGTAAAATTGTTACTTGCAAACACTTTAATCAACACAAATTGCACAGTAAGAAGAACTTGAAAGCTTAATTTATCTGTGTGTTAAGTGATTAAAAAAGGGAGCATTACTGCTGTTTTTGTGAAAGAACAGTTTTATCACTTCAGCTAAGGCGGACAAGCTCAACCCAGTATCCTTCAAATATACTGCTAAAGTGTTTTGTTGATTGTGATTAAAAATGCCATTGATGGCTGAACAGTGGGGATTTCCCAGAAAACTTGGAGAAGAACATGTTTCTTTATAATACACGTGTTTCCGCAGTTTTAAATGAATGAAGTGCCGCAGTGATGTACAGGGTGAATGATGGGCATAAACACCATAGTCCAGGGTTCAGATGCTGAATCCTGTTTTTTATTTATTTATTTATTTTTTTTTAATGTTTAGACAGCAAAAGCACTCTGACTAAGATCAGTTAAAGACTGCTTTGGTTTGTAAGTGTCTAAACATAATCATTAATACACTGAATAATTCTGCAGTTGCTTTAAATTGATATGCATGGGCAGATATGTTCGGTGCATCAGCACATTTGCCAGTTTAAATAAGTTAACTAACCTTAATTCCTATGTACATATTTGAAAATCATTTATGATGCTACAAATTTTATAGTTATATATGAAGACTCTTAGGAGATGATGTTACATTTTCTTTGTTGTCACACTGTTTGGTTGTGACATTATAAAAACTGTTTCCTTTTAGCTCTGACTTTAATAGTAGAAACAGGTTTACTTCTGTGGCCACAAGGCTTTTGTGAGCTTATGGCTGAGTGCCCTTTTCAAAAAGGTCAGCTTCCTTTCTAAATGTGTTTTGCAGTGATATGTTCATGATTCAGCGGCGCAAGACTGAGAAGAGTTGCACCAAGAGGTGCTACACTCGTTGTTAACACAGAGCACAGATGGCAGCTAAATTTCATGGACAGACTTGTCATGTCAATCTTAATGATAGTAATTCATTTAAAGAAAAGGATAAAGAAAGCGACTGTTAGCCTCTTCATATGTCTAATTCAGTCTGCTGAGGACTCATAGAAGCTAAAACTGAAGCTTTTCTTTTTTTTTTTTCTTTCATGTGGGAGTCACTTTAGGAAGGGCTCACTTAATACCAGAGCTGTACTTCTGAGAGAACATGACTTCATGTATTAAGTAATGTTTCTGGGGACTTGGGGGTTTCAGCAACCTGACTAGAGTTCAGGTTATAAATACAAAGTCAACTTTTAAGGAAACCTTCAGCTTTTTAAACCCAGTATTTTTCCACCAGCATCCAGCAGAAATTAATGTTAAAGGATTGATACAACTTTTTAGATTTAGTCACCTATTATAGGTAGGCACTGGAGGAAAAAATATATTAGCACATTTAAACCTATTTTAAAACAAAGTTGATGTCAAGCTATGCCAACCACTGCTAATTCAGTTTAATTTTAATTATATACCACCAAATCACAACAACACTCGCTTCAAGAAGCTTAATCCTTGTTAATCCCACCTGTGTTTATGATGAATCCAATTAAAGGAGCCTACTCTGATAATAAATAAAACTCATGGCTGCCTAATATCGTTTAAAAAACAGATGAATTTGTCCTGTATATGACTTTATGAGCCTCTTTGACTTCTCGTTGGATTTTAATTCTTATTAGTTTGGGCAGTGCAGCCAACCAGTGATGAGAAACCGTATCACTTTCTTTCTGTGCTTCACAGATTGCAATAATCTGATAGATCATAAGTCGGATCAGTCGATGTTCTGGTTTTAGAGGGATTTCTGCAGGCACTGAGAAAAGGGTCACAGGAGCCTATCCCAGCTCTCAGCTCTGTGATAGACTGATACCCTGGACAGGCTGCCAGTCAGAAAACTGTAAAAGATGCAGGTACTACAAAAACTATCAGCTCTTGTGATATGGATCCCAGTATTGTTTCCACAAAGTGTTATAAAAACTTCTTAGCACATTAGCTCATTTTAAATTTGCTGGCAGCAACATGTGTCAAAAAGTTGGGATAGGGCCATGTCTACCACTCTGTACTACCCCTTCTTTAAACAACAGTCCATAAACAGAATTTGCTGGACGTTTGTAAGAGGAATGTTGTCCCACAGCTACTCAGCAGTCCTGGGTGCTCTTTATTGCATTTTTCATTTCGTGATGCTCTAAATGTTTTCAATTGCTGAAAGGTCTGGACTGCAGGCAGGCCAGCTGAGCACCCGGACTCTGCTACTTGGAAGCTGTGAGGTCTTTTTTGTCTGTTTGTTTTTGTTTTGGCAAAAAGCAGACCCAAATAACAAACTCAGACAGCAGCTGGCAGGTTTAGAGTGTTTATTGTTAAGGAGTGATTGGTTTACAGATAGAGGGCATTTGGCTAGGAGATTCAACAGCACTACAGACTTGCACATGGGAGTTCTGTCAGAGACGAGACAAAGAACTTAACTAGAGTCTTAAACGGGAATATGATTCATGTGAGAAATCCAGATGGTTATTAATGATTTTTGTCCTTGTCCCTTGCACACAGAGATTCCTCCAGATTCACGGAATATTTTTGATGACATTTTTTTATTGTAGATGATGACATAGTCTTCATAATTTAATGTTGAATTATGCTTATTCTTAAATTGTGCCACTATTTGTAAACACACATTTGTTTCCAATTAGTGAACCTCTTTGACTTAATACCTGTGTGAAATCTCCCTTTTTAGACCCAGTCATGTTACTGAAATGTTGCCTATTTAGTTGCAAAATGTCCTCCAGCTGTTTCTTTGTAGTTTCACTTTTTTGTGTGAAATGCAGTTGTACAAGTTGTGGCTTCTGTGACAGAGCCACTTGAATAAATGGTTTGAAGAATTAAGTTTCTGATGTTGAATGCTTTTAGAAATTCTTACACTGTGTAATATGTAATTCCTCTGAAGCAGTACTGCCTCATTTATGCATCTTGGGTGAAGTGGTTGGTTGTAGGGGCTCTGTCCTGTTGCCATGGTGAGAATTACATTGCATCTCACAGAGAAAATACCTTCATATGCTCCACAGGTGGTTGTTGATCCTGTAGTGCAAGTACATAAAATTCACAGCACCTCACATGCTCGTTTAAATAGGATGTAACCACATGGTGCAGTGTCAAGCAATCTAAAGGATTTTATTTTATTTTTATTTTTACAACTCCTCCCACCCTTGTTAAATCCCTCAAATCCCAGGTTCTTTTTGCAAGTTTATTTTTCTTAAAAAAGAGACTTAGCAGAAATGTATATTGAGAATCTCTGATGTTAAAACACATAATGTGTTTCAGCTAACTAATAAATGTCATGCTTAGACACCACTATAGCTCAGTTGGTGCTGTCTGTCTGTCCTATCCAATAAAGGCAAAAACACTAAAAATGTGACATCCTCAGCACTTCAAGAGGGTACATGAAGTTTGACCGCTGTCCCTGTGATACTTTACATTCGGTACTTGTCATCTCCATCTCTATTGAAATAATATGAATGAAGACTGAAGACAGGAGGGCAAAGATGAGGTTTGTGGGAAAGAAAAGAAAGAAAGGTATATGGTGTGTTTAAAAGTCATTGTATCCTGAAAAAAACAAATGACAAATCAATATACAGGTTTTTAATTATGTTAAATAGAAAAGAAAACTGACAAAAAAGTAAACCTGAGACTGACCAACACTGGAAATGTTTCAGCCTACCATTTTTATACAAATTGTTTTTAAAAAATTAATGCAACATGCCACGTAACAAAGTGCAAAATATCAGATTTTTGTGGAGTGATGAGACTTCAGCTGTATGAAATTGACATTTTAAATGAACATAGAGATCATAATTCCTTAAGATTAGTTGCTCTTTTAATTACGTCATTTCACTGTGTTCCCCTTTCCTGGAGTGGTTTAAAGGCTGGAGAATTAGCACCACCATCTGTTTATCCCAATCGAACAAGATGGTAATTCCTGGAGTGGGTGATTGATGCATTCATCATCTTTGTGCAGATTTTCTGTTTAAATTTGGCCAAAATTTGAATGGAAATTTGACCACAGGCATCAAACAAAGTGAAACAGAACAGCTGCATTTCTTTCCTGTACTTTATAGATGAAATCTCACCTGAAAAATACATTTTTATGGTGCATGTTTTTTTTTTCTTCTTTATTACTCCACTTGAATGCATCGCTCAGCCCAGTGTATAGAGCAGAACTCTGAATTCATTGTAGTTGTTTGGTGAAAGCAGCTTGAAACCTTTAGTGTCGGGTTTTTTTTTGGTAAGGAAAACGTGTAGTGTAACTTCTGAAGCAGCTACAATATAGCAAAAAGTCACCATATGTATATATTTGACACTTCTGTCTTTCAGTTTGAAATGCTTTAGTCCTTTTTGATCTGGAGAAATCCAAGTTATACACAACTCCAACAACTTTTACTGCAAAGTATAAATGCAATGTGTTTGAACAAGCTAAAAATACCTTAAACTTCCTCCTGTAAAATCTTTAGAAGGACGCAGTCATCCCATGATTGGTATCTGTTACCAAGCGCAGAAGGGGACGCATGCATCACCGAGCAGACGCATTCCTCTTACGACCTCCAGTGTTTTTCTCAGATATCTTCTTACCATACTCAGACTCAGATCTGTTTATACCAGACAAATGTTTATTCATTCTAGCTGGCTGCACCTATTTGTCATCTTGAATTTGAAGAAATAGGCTTCATCTGTGGAGGTTTATGTAACCACCTAAAGGCATGAGGCATTTGAGTCTGCACAGTACATGGCTATTGTGATGTAATCTCAAGTGAATGCTGTTATGTTTTCAGAACAAATACTTGAATTAAAGCATGTTTCTTCCAACTAAATGGGTGTTTTGACTGTGGAATTTTTTCTTTTTTCAGAAATCATATTGTGAAGCAGAAAGAAGCTTTTTAGAAGCAAACGAATAAAAAAACGCATTGAATAAAAAATGAATTCTAGATGCTCATTAGCAATCTTTGTCAGGCACAAAGTCGGCAATTTGAACAGCATCTAATACCTGAAGTAACTGAGCTCTAAGCTGTTCCCAGTCTGTAGGTCACTTCAGTCAAAGCTTTAAAGGCAGATCAAAATACTGATTTGTTCAGTGGGTCAAGAGGAACAGGATCATGACTGCATCTTACAAACTCAGAGAGTGCAAAGATTGCAAGTTGTCTAATAAGCAGGGGAGAATCATGTGAATGCTTGCCTGCACTGCACATTAATATTGTTTTGCAATCTCACAGGCTGCAACAAAAGAGAAAGAGACTGAATGAGGTAGTAACTAGTAAAGGATGATGTATTTGCAGAACATAATTAAAGTGAATGTGTGTGTCAGCAAATCAGCTGTGTAAAGCATGTATGGGTGTGTGGCAGAGTCTGTGGGAAACACAAACAACTCAAAAACAGCCTATAAAGCTGGTGTCCAAATCAGCCTGGTAAGCAAAAAGAATCAGAGAGCAAGCGAGAGACCCGCTGCAGAAAGACGAAAGCTTTTACAGCCAGGCTCACTGGGCCCAGGTGTAGGTCGTGCAGCCAGTTACCTCAATCAGCTCCTGCAGAACAAAGCACAGCACAAACCACAACACAAAATCCAAACGAGACGCCTAGTGCCTAGGGGTCATCACAATATATATTTGCAAAAGTAACATATGAGGGTGAAAATCCTTTTATACGAATGGAAGTCCATAAATTCATATTCAGCTTGATACACAGAGATGTCATAACTTGCATGTGAGAGCATGGTCTTTACTGCCTTTGTGATCATGGGTTTAAAATGAAAAATAGATTCATAAAAATGAGAGACAGTTCACTTTAAATTAGGAAGGATTATTATTAAGACCAGAATGTCAGATTGACACAATCCAACACAATGCAATGTCTTTCTTCTTTTGTATTCTCCCTTTCAAAAATATCTATATATGACAATTACCATTGGGTTAGAGGTCATGTTTATTGCATATATAATAATTGGGCTGGAAGAGGAGATAATATGCTTTTCCTGTACTGAGCAGTCTGCAGGTTTTTCCTCTTAGGCTGCATCCAGCTAGTCCAATTAGTCAGACAGTAAAACCTGAGGCAAGAAGAGCCACAAAACGCTGGCAGGCGCTAATAAAGATTATTGCTCCAAGTGTACGGTAAGAACTGAAGGCAATCCATGATGAGTTTTAGTAATTTAATTCTGCTCCTCTCTTTTCTAATCTGGACAATGAACACTGATAATGGCAATGATAAGGCAACTTTCTGAGATTTTCATGGTGCTATCTGAAGTGTATTCTTAAAGTTTGAAAAATTGGGGAGCCTTGCAAAAACTCCCTTGTTATGAAGTGTTTTTATTTATTATGCTCACACAGAATATAAAGAGAAGGTATCAAAGAAAAACAACATAAAAAAGGGAAGGAAAGGACAATGAATATAACTTCACACTTATCTGTACTTTACATAATAGCCAGTGGAAAATCTTTTCCATCTCACAGTTTTTTCTTAATAAAGTTCCGAAAGACTGGACTAAATGTGCACCCATTACCTCATCATTAACATTAGCATTTATAGACAGTTATCCTATTTCAATTAAATGCTCTGGAAGAGATGCCCACTGTTTTAACTATGTAGGCAATTCCATCTTGACTTAATCTCTTAGCCCCATTCACGATGGAAGAATAAATTGAGTTAAATACGCTCACTAAAACCGACTTGAAATTGGATTTCCTCTGAATTATTTGTTTTAGGTCACATCGAGTCTACATTTTTGTTAATCAGTCATGCCACAGTATCCCACGAGTGACTATGCAGAAATGTAATAAAATGAGTAATTGTCCTGAAGTTAAAGTCCTTTTGGGAAGGTCTTTCTGTCTCTGTCACAGGCAGCTCTGGCTAACACTCCCTCTACGTCAACTCACTTAACACCTTTAGGGACTGTCACTTTGATTAATATATTATTGTCTTCAAAGAGAAGACGATAAAACCTTTTGACAGTGATAGCCACTGATGATGCAGCAAGCATTATGAGCAAACCTTTGATAAAAGAAAGTCAATGAAAGAGGAAGCAATGCGGTAAACAACAAATATTACATTGTGTGGAATTTCTAATAAGCGACCAAAAGCAGTTGACATAATTCATCCACGGGGGGACAGCTTTACATCTTGGTTTCACTGTTTGCTTTGTTTTTTCGGTTGCTTACATTTAGCTTTTTTAGTTGGGCCTGGTACTATGGAAGCAAGTTAAACATGCCCAGGATATCTTTCCATTATTTGGCTTCACTTACCCTGACATTAGCAGTCAGGCTAAGTGGACATATAAAGGTGGTTATCAGCTCAGTGCGTCAGCTATGGATTTATCAGTCTAGTTCCAAGTATTCACAGGAAAGGGGTCACACTGCAAACATCACAAACACAGACTGGCAGAGGAGTGTCTGATGTTAGAAAAGATAGATTAAACGATGATATGAGAAAATCACAAAAAGGTTAAACACTAACACGCAGGCTGAAAGCACCACAGCAGCTGTGGACAAAGCAGCAGCGGTGCTTGTGAGAAAGCTGGAGTTTACTTTTAGAGTATAGAGAATATTTTAAAGTGTTGTAAGAATGTATATGAATGCTTTTGGAAATGGAGGACTACAAAATGCAAGACTATAAAAGCCAATAAAAATTGCTGTTATTCTAAAACAGTAAATAAACTTCTTGAATTAAAGCTGAAAGTTTGCACTTCAATCACATTTTTTTTTTAACTTAAAATCCACTATGGTGGTATACAGAGGCAAAATTACAAAAAGATATTTCAGTGCACTGTTCAAAAATATAAGGGCCTAGCTGTATGTATGCTGTTTTAGAATCATATATTCATTTTTTTTATTTTTTTTAAATCCAACAGAAATAAAAGAAGAAATAAAATTGCTTCTAACAGGAAGAGAAAGCATTTAGACTCTGTTTAAAAAAAATCCTTGGGTCCTCTTACTGGGCCAAGGGATCTTTCAGGAAGGGTGATGTTATTGCTAAAAAAAATTAAATGGTTAGCAATTAATGATGATAATAACTTCATACAGGTTAGGTCAACAGTAACCCAGTACCAAATTAACCAACCACAATCAGCCACCTTTCTATTTGTAGGGTTAACCCTGAACTTACCTTGCAACAACAAATGCTGCTTTCTATTACACACATTGACTCTTAAGTCTCTTAAGTTAGACAAAGATACATTTTCAACTAACAGTAAATATCAGAGGTGTCTGATAGTTGATGAGCAATTTCAAGCTGTGCCAAAGTGACTGACCGACCGTGATGCTGTGTTTGCCATCCTCAAAGCATCTTGCATAGATAGAAAGTACACCTAAAGCATATGTTTCCACAAGGGGTACAAGCACTATTCAGACTGTGCACTGACACTTCTCATAGTCTTCCTTTCATTATTACCTGAATCTCTCATTATGTTAATGTCACTCATAGGGACACACCATCTGCCATGCCTCTAACAAGTCTAAGCACTTGTTCCCTACAGCAAACTGTGGTGTAAATGTTGTCAAACAAAGCTAGGACTGCCAGAAGAACAACCAGAGCATTACATGTTACTTCAGCTTCCTTCATTAAACCTCTTGCATTAAATTCAAGCAATGCAACCTTCTTCTTTTGCCTTTTCTTCTACTGAGCTCGGTTCGCTAACTCAGTTCATTTAACCTCATTCACTTTAATAAACTTCTACTTATTTGCATTTCACTTCAGTTAATTTCAGTGGACCTTATTCGAATGCAGTTTAGTTCACTTTCGTTTTCTTGTGTTAATTTTCTGTCTTTCCTATTTCAGTGTTTTCTTGAGTATTTTTTCCCCTTATTTGATTTAATCTAGGGTCTGAGGACAAGGGCAGTCGTGTGGTGCAGTCGCTAGCAGTAGTGTCCACAGCAAGAAACCGTTACTTATCAGCTGGTGCTTTTCTGTGTGGAGCTCACAGTCCCAAAGCATGCATCTTCAGTAAATTGATGCTTCTAAATTTCTTGTAGGGTGAGGGTTATCTGTAGGGTTATCTACCTCTCTGTGTTAGACCGTGGTTGAATGGCGAGTACTTCAAGTGTTTAGCCCTACAATAGCAGCTGGATAAGGGGCAAGACAAATTGCAATTCCTTTAAATGAGTGACATGACATATGACTGAAAAAAGTGTGAAATTCAAATCAAAATTAAAAACACAGTCACTTTGAAGTTACACATTACTTTCACACATTAATTTCAGACAATCTGGAGACAATCAAGTCAGGATGTTTTTCTACAGTTGT
This sequence comes from Etia nguti, assembly GCA_015106755.1. Taxonomy (NCBI): domain Eukaryota; kingdom Metazoa; phylum Chordata; class Actinopteri; order Cichliformes; family Cichlidae; genus Etia; species Etia nguti. Next base: position 5,521 of record VUQG01001930.1, on the reverse strand, counting down.
TCTTTCTCGCATGTAGCAGACAGCAGGAAATAATCGGCTTCACAGGCTTTGACGCCGCTGGAAATATTCAGTTTGATTCTGTGTGAGGAAGCGGAAGACACCCAATTTCTGGCTGTAAATGCACCAGACTATTAACTGCGATATTGGCACATCAGTGCATCACGCAGAGTTTTCGCTAGAGAGTTGGCAGATTAAAAACCGGATAATGTCTGAACTAACTGCAATGAGCATTTGTATTCTCACACGCACCTCTGTTTGGTAAAAAAAAAAAAAGGTTTAGGGTTTCAGAATACGTGTGAAAGTAGAGTAAGAGTCATTATATAGTAGGTTTCTATTTTTTAGGAAATTACCTTCCTGGTGAAGTCTGTTTCCTTCATAATTATATTGCTTTAAATTATCTGAAACCACTGTTGTTTTTAATTCTATATTGGTAGCACTTAAATGAGAAGGTCTTAAATGAGTGGCAGCGATATCTGTCTAGCTTTTTGCTGCTGCTACTGTAGCTTGGATGACTCTCCAGAGAAGTGAGAACATTTTGTTGTATCTGTTATTTGTTCTCTCTAAAAACATGAGTAGAGGAGCTGGAGGGATTGCTACTTGCGAAAGCACTGTTGACATTTATTATAATAGGCCTCTAAAGGTGATGAAACGCAAATGATAAAACCAAATGTGACCAAATTTGAAGTATATATAAACACTCACTGAACTCTCTCCAGACTGTTAGTTGTTTGTTCAGTGTTTTTATGCCATTAGGTGCGAGATGAAGGGGAAGGCAGTTTTGACAATTTGGAAGTAGTGATTATCAAAAATAGAACAATCAAGCATTTAAAGGGGAAGTGAAGATTTATAACCTTTTACTAGCCTTTTCACTCTACTACTTCTAAAGAAGGTAAATTAAGTCAATCAATAGATAAAAACACTGACATTTATTTTCTGCCGAGGTTTTGAGTGAGGTTCAGGGACATGGTGAAGCGTGGAATATTAAAAACATAAATGAGCTGGCTTGTGCACACTGTTTTATTACAAAAATGAGTTTGAAATAATATCTGTACAGCTGCCTTGAGGTATAACATAATCACAGGATCAGAAGAACTCAGCTTGTGAATCGCCTTTGGCACAGGTACCCTATGACCTTGCGCCCACTGATACTGCAACATTTGATGAAAGTGACAATTTTGACAGTAGCTCTAGGGGACTGTTCAGTTTTAATTATTTCAGATATCATTGTAGCCTTCAGCTACTTCATTGGCTGAGTTTTGAGTAAAGGATGAGCATCACCAGCCTTGCTGTTGGCTGGTAGTTCATGTACTTTCAAATGAATCGTCCTCTACAATCACAATCTGGCAACCAATTCTTTGTTCGCTTCTAATTACACCTGCTCCCGTGTGTCCAGAAAAAATATATTCCTTACACTATACAATACAGGATCATTATTATTAATTTTGAATAATTATAAACATATTAATGAAGTCCAGACATACAAAATAATCAAAAGCCAGGCATGTCTACTTTTTGGGTTATGTGCAACCAATCTGCATATGCAAATAAACTTTAAAAATCAAATGAACACACTGCCAAGCTTGTCTTCAGACTGTTCACTGTTTGTATTTTACCTCTTTAGCTCAAGGCAGCTAAAGCATGTTTTATTCATCAAATGTCTGCCACTATTAAAATGCTCCTGCAGAGTTTGTTATACACATATATCTATATAACAAACAGTGGGGATTTTTTAATAGTTTTTTTTTAATAGTTAGATAAATGGATGTTTTAGGGTCAGACACACAGTGACTTTGACAATCATTTGTGTTACCTGCAAAATAGTGAAAGAAAAGTTGCCTGTAAATAAAAATGAAATGCGGATATTCGCGTGTTTTATCTATCAAAAATAACTGAAGATGGTTGAAATATTTGAATTGGCTGTGGCTCAAATGGTAGAGTGGATTGTATACCAACTGGAAGGTCTCAATCTCTGGTTCCTCCTGTCCATGTGTCAAAGTATCCCTGGGGAAGATATAAATCCCCTCAATCCTTCCATCAGTGATTGTGTGAATGTAGAAAAAAGTGGGGGCAGCATGGTAGTTACCACTGTTGCCTCACAGCAAGAGAGGCCCTGGGTTAAAATCTCACCTGGTGCCTTTCTGTGGAAGTTTGTGTGTTCTCCCCGTATCTGTGTGGCTTCTCTCTCGTAGTATTCTGGTTTCCTCCCACCCCCCAAATTTGTTAGCTGTGCAACAGACTGGCAGCCTGTCCAGGGTTGAACCCAGTCTGTCAGTTTATGACTGCTGGTATAGGTTCCAGCACCCTCGCAACCCTGAACTGGATAATCAGAAGAAAATTGATGGTTTCATGGTTGAAATATTTTAGTTTTCGCATTTATGGTAACATTGATTTAAAAACAGACTGCAGCACAACCCGACAGATAACTCAAAGTACTTGTAGTTGTATAAAGATAGTTTGTAGGAGTTAGGCATATGTCTGTATTAGCCTTATATAGTTACATTTGAGCTATTTTTGGAAAATAACTCATTTGTATTCATCCCCCAAATCTAAGTCCTTGAGCTCCACTCTTTTTCACAAAAACAACCACAGTCACCCCTGGGACTATAGATCACATCTGTTCAGAAAAACAACAGAGACAAACATAGATAGATGAAGAGAGACAGAAAGTGATAATGTGCAGCAATCTGCTAATAATTATGAACAAGCAAGACTAGCTTCACAGTGTTACACCTATCTTTTGTCCTCCCATCCATTTATCCATATGTCAGCTAGCCTATCTCTTCTACCTCATCCATACTTCTCTGTATTCATGTCATCACTGTCTTACTCCCTGAAGTTACTTTTCCATCACTTCAACCCTCTGCCTTATCGTTCTGTATGGTCAGAATTTTGCTTGAAGTGGAGCAGGTAAAGGATGGAGGTGAGTAATTTCTCTATTTAATGGTAATTGTGTGTGAAGATCACTTAGAGGACACCCAATCTGACTCAGCAGTTGTGAGATAAAGTGACAAGCCTTGTACTATTCTGCTGCTTTAAATAAAGCAGTCTGTAAGCTATCATTTTACCTCAACAACTAAAGTACAACTGCACATCAAAGGGCATAATTCCCTGTAATTAAAAGGAACTCCTGTGTATTTTATTTGAAAGAATAATATAATTATATTTAAATAAAAATAAAGCTAGTACAATAACATAAGGAGGTAATTATTCAGGTTTCTACAGGAAACAATGAATAATTATACTAAATTAAGTATAAATAAAAATTAAGTAAAAAGATAAGTAAATTAAGTAGTGTGTAAGTAATTTTAAGTACTGTGTATATTCCTGGTAATTTAGTGGAAAAACAAATCAAACATATATAGTGCTATATAGGAAAAGGAAAGCATAGTGCTGTGTGATCTGAAATCGTGCAATTGAAGACATTATAAATTTATGACCCAAAAACCTCTTCTTCTTTTTTTTCAAATTAATGGTTTCAGGGTGACAAACGTGCAACCTTTGGCACTCGTATCTACCACTGAAATATTGTCTCAGTTATCTGCTGCACTATTAGGACAACTGTATAAGCAAGTGAGGTGGGTCTGGTTGGGTTTTAATTCTGTCCAAGCGCAGTTCCTAATAAATTCATGTGTCATGCTGAACAACTGTTGTGTCACTCTTATTAAGTATTGCATTGCTTGCTATCGTCAATATATACAGATTATGGTTTTGTTATTCTTCAGAGACGAATGTCTATTATTTAAACAATATCATAAAACTATCACATTTTATATATGAATAATATGAAATTTGGAAGCAACGTCTGTTTACTGCAGAAGCTGTTGACCATCTGTTCTTTTGTAAGTGAGTGTTCCAGTGATAGACTCATTCAAGTGTTCAGTGATACACTCCCTTACTTCCTTTTTTTTCTGTAAGGTTGTTTTTGTACTGACCGCAGTCATGTTTTCTGCAGTAGCTATTACTTCTGTACCTTGTGTTTTTTTATTCAGAGTACTCATCACGATTCTCCACTTTCCCCTTTTACTTTTTTTGTTTCTTTTACTTTAAAATATTCCCACAGTTTGATTTTTAATTCTTTTTATGGATTTTTGCCTCTTGTGCGCCTGCCTGACAGGTTTGTTTACCAAACTTGTTGCCCTGCTGCTATTGACTAATAGCCTACTAATTAATGATTTGGATATTGGACTTGATCTGTCTGCAGTGCCTTGCATTTGAACGCACCCTCCTCTGAACTATAACGCATGATAATTATAGTTGTGTCAACAAAGAGAACACCAGATCAGTTTGCTTTTAAATGTTTATTCAGTGTAATAAAGTTCAAAGAGGCATTCATTATTTTCTAATTTACTATATTGTGCAAATGTTTAACAATGGAAATTGCTTTGGCTGAAACCGGTGACCGAGCTTCAAATGGCCAATCCAGCTTCACTGCAGTTGCACACAAGCTCACCTGCATATATATTTGCATTACGTACTATATTTTTGAGGACATTAGTGATATATTTGATTTAGCCTAACCTTACAGATCCCAAGTAAGCCCTTTCTCAAAGTCCTAGTGCTTAAACAGGAATTTAAGCAACTTATAAATAGGTATGAGAAATGAGGAAGAAACCAAAATGTCCTTACTTTAATGGTGAAAAGTGAAAGAGGTCCGTGCTGAAAAACCCACACACATGCACACATATATACAAATATCCACACCTCCATCCAGTGTGTGTGTTTTAGTACTGTTTGTACAGACATGCTATTATTGTTATTATTAATTTTATGAATACTGCCACTTAATTGTTGTGTCAGAATTACTGACCTACTTATTTTGTGGCACTTGAAACTTGACCTTTCTTATTACTTTTCCTCAATTCCAGGCACACCCACATCCTTATAGAAACTCAGCTCCGGGTGCTTCCTGTAACTTATCAGTTTTTACAGCTTAGTGAGTTTAATTAATAACCTTTAAGAGAGTTTGTCTTTTCCTCCCAGACGTGACGCTCATTGTTAGCAGAAAAGGAAGGACACCGCTAATTAAAATCAGCTTAATATCAACTCTAATCTTTTCATGAATTCACTTTAATGTTTGTGTTGTCATCAGTCATAGTAGATAGCGACTTCACATTACACAGACCCCAGTGGGATTTTATGATTTAGCACTATAGTCAGACAAGGCCAAATAGGCTTATAGATGAAAAATACTTTTCAAATTCATAATAACTCCTTTAGCCAACACCTGGTCTGAGCATCCGTCCATCCCTCTATCTTCTTCGGCTTATCCGCTGCTGGGTTGTGACGGCAGCAGCCTAAGGAGAGAAGCCCAAACTCCTCACACTTTGGGGAGAGATAAGGTGAGCTTGTATCTGTGATCTCGTTCTTTCGGTTACTAACCAAAACTCATGATACCATAGGCATCCCAGGCAGTGTGAACTGTTCCCTAGATCTTTCACTTATAGAGGTTTTTGAATCGCTCTTTGTCACCCAGGACCAATTTGCCCAGGACCCCCCCCCCCAGGAAAGAAAACTATGTTTC
>VUQG01001928.1:24186-56573 GCA_015106755.1 Etia nguti | reverse complement strand
TGGAGGAGCAGTACCTCAGCAAACAACAGGTAACACAGTGTATCTAAGGTGTGTATCCAGTCAATCAGTATGGTCATTGCAGGGCTTAATGTGAGTTGTGTAATTGCAGCATCAACGAGTTGCTGGTTTTATTTTTTTGAACATAATATTGTAGATGTAATAATTACTGTAAGTAATTAAATCTTTACACATGAAAGCAGTTTAAAAGTGACAGCAATGTGTTGTTGTGTGCTTAGAGTGACCTGATGATTTTTATTGGCCGAGTATTGGATGAAGCAAAGAAAGAGTGGGATCAAGGAAAGGAGCCAACAAGATATGATGATTGCTACGTCAGTCCTGTGGCCTATGATGTCATCCAGGTAGAGTTGCTGCAACAACTTAATATTAAAGAGGCTGAAATCAATGCTTTTATAAAAATGTATTAATATAAAGTGAAAGGCGTCACTTGTGGTGGCCAACTTTAAGGATGCTTATAGTGAGGCTTGCATTTGTTGACTTCTAATTGTTGACTGTGGTGACTGACCCGACAGACTGTTTCCACATTGACAAGTGTTTATTGCAAATCACACACATGTGCTTGTTGACAGGTATGGCACCCACTCCACCAGCTTTCCTGCTGGTCTCCAGCTCACACACTTTAGAATTTACTTTAGAATTTTCCAAAGAAGTGCCAAGAAAGATTTTCCAGGCTGATGCACACATTAACCAAACTGAAAAAGACTTTGAAAAACTTTGAGAAAAAGATTAACCAACAAGGAAGAAAATCATTTTTGTTTGGGTCATTTATAGAAACTCATTTAGCGTCAGATCAGAGTCACGGTTTCCAACCCTGCCATGGTTCTGTAGCTTAATCACTTAGGTTAGTCACTAACATTGTAAAGCACTTAAAACTGCCACTGATTTGTCAGTCCATTTGTCTTCAGTTTATCAACGGCTTCGTGACATCAGCGCAAAAAATTGTAGGAGACCTACACAAGCCCCAGGAAATAACACTTAACCTGACAGACTTCATGCCGAGGTAACAAGGCTTCACAAGTCTGTCTTTTAAATATTGTCATTTGAAAATACATTTTAGTTTGATGTTTGGTAATAACAAGACAATTAAAGGGAAAACTGTTCTCAACCTTCTGCAGGTATCAAAATTTTCATGAAGACGTCATTAAGCAGAACAAAACGCAAAGCAAAGCTTTCATAAAGGCAAACCTCAGCTGTGTCAAACAGTTCAGGTATGTTTTTGATCCAGTTAGATGGCGATTCGGATGTTACCTTCATCATAACAGGCGAATACTTCACTGTGAGCTAATATGTCTTGTGTGGTCTGTCTAAAGTGACTTTATTATAATGGAGCGCGATCTGTTCCCAGAGGATGTGCGGGAAAACTGTTTGCGAGGTCTGACTGAGATGAAACAGTCTGCCCACACTTATTTATTAACTCCTGTGCACAAGATCCTCAAGGTAAGTTCTTTACAACTGCAGATATCAATCATCCTCAGGAGTAAATCCTAATATGTCTTAATACAAGATTTTAAAAAATGTGTTATTTGTTTCTCACACAGCCACACTACCAGAAGTTGGGAACCAGTGACTGGCTAAAGAAGAACATGTTTGAGAAGCTGCTGAATAGCACTGAAGAAGAGCTTCAAAAACTTCAGGGTTCGAGTCAATCCTCTTACCAGGTAAATGGAAGAAAGAAGGAAACTTTATAATGGATTGAACCGCCATTATTGCCTTCATTGTCAATTTTTTTATAAAAGGATTATGATACGCTCTGACTACTTATATACTTGTGTTAAATTCAGGAGCTGATTGGTCAACTTCACCAGGAAGTGACAGAAGAATATGTCCAGAGGCTCCTGAAAGGAAAGGTCAACCTGAAGGACAGCAATCAGCAATTGACGTAACATGGCAATGAAAAACAGGTCAGGATGGGATCAGTGTCATTGGTCCATCCATCCATCCATCCATCCATCCATCCATCCATCCATCCATCCATCTTCTTCTGCTTATCCGGGGCCGGGTCGCGGGAGCAGCAGCCTAAGCAGAGAAGCCCAGACCTCCCTCTCCCCAGCCACCTCCTCCAGCTTGTCTGGGGGAACACCAAGGCGTTCCCAGGCCAGCCGAGAGATATAATCTCTCCAGTGTGTCCTGGGTCTGCCCCAGGGCCTCCTCCTGGTGGGACCTGTCTGGAACACCTCACCCAGGAGGCGCCCAGGAGACATCCTTTTCAGATGCCTGAACCACCTCAACTGGCTCCTTTCGATGTGGAGGAGCAGCGGCTCTACGCTGAGCCCCTCCCGGATGGCCGGACCTCTCACACTATCTATAAGGGAGAGGCCAGCCACCCTTCGGAGGAAGCTCATTTTCTCTACTTGTATCCGTGATCTCGTTCTTTCGGTCACTACCCACAACTCGTGACCATAGGTAAGGGTGGGGATGTAGATCAACCGTTAAATTGAGAGCTCCGCTTTTACACTCACCTCTCTCTGCACTATGACAGACCAGTGCAGCGTCTGCATCACTGCAGCCGCAGAACTAATCCATCTGTTGATCTCCCACTCCCTTCTCCCATCATAGTATCTCAAGACCTCGATATACTTAAACTCTTCCACTTGGGTAAGGAACTGGTCCCTGACGTGGAGTGGGCACTCCCCACCTTTTCTGGCTGAGGACCATGGCCTCAGATTTGGAGGTGCTGATTCTCATTCCCACCACTTCACACTCGGCTGCGAACTTTTCCAGTGCGAGCTGGAGGCCATCACCCGATGAAGCCAACAGAACCACATCATCTGCGAAAAGCAGAGATGAGATTTTGAGACTACCTAGGTGAAATCCTTCCGCCACTTGGCTACGCCTAGAAATTCTGTCCATAAAAATTATGAACAGAATTGTTGACAAAGGGCAGCCTTGGCAGAGCCCATCACCCACCGGTAACAAGTCTGATTTATTGCCAGCTATGCGGACCAAGCTCTTGCAACGGTTTTATAAGGATCGATTGGCCCGTAGCAATGGGCCAAACATCCCATTGTCCCAGAGTACCTCCCACAGGACACTTTGAGGGGCATGGTCGAAGGCCTTCTCCAAGTCCACAAAACACATGTAGACTGGTTTGGCAAACTCCCGTGAACCCTTAAGTATCCTTGAGAGGATAAAGAGCTGGTCCTGTGTTCCACGACCAGGACGAGAACCGCATTGTTCCTCCTGTATCCGATGTTTCACAAACGGACAGACTCTCCTGTCCAGCACCCTGGCATAGACCTTCCCAGGGAGGCTGAGGAGTGTGATCCCCCTATAGTTGGAACACACCCTCTGGTCCCCCTTCTTAAAGATGGGAACCACCATCCCGGTGTGCCAGTCCAGAGGTACAGCCCCTGATCTCCTCTGCATTGTAGAGGAGTGTCAACCAGGACAGCCCTACAACATCCAGAGCCTTCAGGAACTCAGGGCAGACCTCATCCACCCCAGGGGCCCTGCCAGCAAGAAGTTGTTTAACTGCCTCAGTGACCTCGCCACCGGAGATTTGCGGGTAATCCCCCTCGTCCTCAGCTGTTGAAGCTCTGCCGGAGGTGTGTGTTGATGATCTTGCGGACTGGGTCCTCTGCCAGGCGTTCCCAGCGCCCCCTTACTATGCGTTTAGGTGCGCCAGGTCTGTCCAGTGTCCTCCCATAACGAACATGGCGTTCATTATGGCCAAACTGTGGTTTGCACAGAAGCCCAATAACAAAACACAGCTCGGGTTCAGATCCGAGAGGTCGTTCTTCCCAATCACGCCCCATCCAGGTCTCATTGTTGTTGCCCACATGAGCATTGAAGTCTCCCAGTAGGTCCCCAGGCAATCATCATAAACATAATCATGAAATACATGGTACACTTTTTTTTTAACCCTTTCTTCTTTCTGTCATCAACAGTGAAAAACATGTTTTGGCTCTGCTCAAACTAAAAAAAAACCTCTCCAAAGCGGAAAAGAAAACTATCAAAACCACTGTGCTGGACATACTGAAAGAAAGCCATACTAATGCTGAAACCTGGACGTTTTTCTCCAAAGTTGAAGTGATGAGCCGTTCATTTGCTTTTCAGAGTATCACTGACTGAGAGTTGGGTTGCAGAGTGTATTATATTGTGTGATAGATAAGATGAGTTGAATGCTAGTGTTTTCAGTCTTTCTGTAAAGATGTACAAAGTGACTGCCATGGACAATTCTCCATGTATTTTTTCTTGTTGTCTGTTAAGATCATCATTTATGTGGAAACACTTCCTCCTTGGACCTCAGACACTGTTATTCCATTTTCTACAGTCAAACTTTCTCCTAAATTCTTGTCTTAGAGGTGCCGGCTTCTCTCTTAAAACATTATCACCACATGCACTGCTTCACTTGGAGGTAAACATAGTTTCGTACACAGAGAAATGGGGCAGAGGAAATGTGCATGTTGGTTCCAAATGCTTTTGATTTACTAACAAACGCACATTGGTGACATCAAAATAGGCTGGCACGCACGTTTCACAAATCTAACAGTAATTTTTCTGTGTGGACTTGTTTATGTATTAGTAAATGAGGCCCATTGTCTCCACCATGTTTGACAGATAGTGAAGTAGTGAAAAGCTGTTTCTCTCTTTCTCCTGACTTTCTCTCCCCATGTTTCTGATACAAGTTAATATTGGTTTAATCTTTTCAAATATAATTTTTCAAGAACTTTGCAAGGTCTTTTAGATGTTTTCTGGCAAAGTCTAATCTGAGCTTCTTGCTCTTCAGTGTAACCTCATGTTGTAAACCCTGTGTGTTTACATTCACGAAGGCATCACTTGACAATAACGCACTTACCTCTCCAAGAGGGAACTTGTTCCTGACTTGTCCAGATGTTGAGAAGGAGTTTTTCATAACCAAAGAAAGAATTCTGTGATCATCCACTTTAGTTGTCTTCTTTGGTCTTTCAGACCTTTCAGTGTTGCTGAGCTGGTTGGAGCATTCATTTTTCTTAAGAATAAATCAGATTGTTTATTTTGCCATTTCTAGTCAAGTTTTTGCTGTGTCTCATATGGGTTTATTTTGATTTTTGAGTCTAATGACACCCTCTTTCACTGGCTTTAACATCTCTTTAGACCTCATGACCACATTCCAGTGAAATAATATAAACTCCAGCTTTTATCTGCTTAAACGGTCATGGAAAAATCATGGAACAGACCTCACCTAACCATGATAATACTTATCAATCAACTGTATAATACAGCTAGCCTACATTTAAACAAACTGTGTTAATTTGATTGAACTTAACCATCATCATATGTAATTTATTTTTATTCAAATCATTTTGTAATTTTGTAATTTTACAAAGAGTCAGCATAAGCATTTCCTATGGTATTATAGTTTAATTTGCATTTAAGCATGAACAAAGACATTTAAAGTCTTATGCAACATTTATTGATATTTGCAAGTTGTTTCTTTGGTTAAAAAAAAATAATAATAATTGAATAAACACAAACTGAGTCAGCTTACATTTAAAACCAAGAGAATTTTTAACATTCGTTCAGCATAATACAACAACAAGTACTGTCAAGTTATAAGATTTCCTCAGTTTAAGATGAGAGTTTTATGCCATGGTGGACTGAGACACACATGCTTTACACCACAGCAACATTTATGACCCTGGATAATAATAAATCTAATGCAAGTGCAGGGCCAGCTCAGTGTTTCCTATTCTCCTATTACTATTAGATACTGCTGAAATCGCAGAAGCTAAGTCTTGTAACAACATGGATAAATAATACTCTGAAGCGCTGTTGTTTCACATGTAACCTTTGGGTAAATAGTGACATTTTCATTTTGATGTTATCCAATAGTTTTTCTCAGTTTTGTAAATAATAAAAGAATAGAATAGAATAGAATAGAATAGAATAGAATAGAATAATATAAGGCACTGCTTTTAAAAAAATTACACAACCACTGAAATTCAGAATTTCTGCAGCAATTTATCTTTGTTTCTTGGTTTGTACAAGTTAGTACTGAATAATTCTTTATTTTTGTATATGTACCAGAAGATAAATGGCAATATCGTGTTTACAGTGAAGTAATAAAACACACTGTTTAAAAATATTACCCTTTGTCCTGTTATGTTGGACACATTATTGTTTGATATCAGAAAAAGAAAAATGACATACTTCACATATTTCAATGACATGTCAATCTCAAGGAAACCAACCAGACATATAGCCATCAAAGTCAATTCATTTCTCAGTTAAAAATATTTTTATGTGTATTATTTTTAATAATATTATTATTTATTTTGTATTTTGTATGATTTGCTTAAGCTGTTTTTTTTTCAGTTTGTGTGATTGTAGCTAAGAAGATATAAACATTGTTTTACTGAAATGCATGTTTGGCAATACCAATAAAAGGCCACTACATCCACTAAGCAATTGATTCACTTTTTAATTTATTTTTTTAACCCTAATCCACTCACATTTGGTCATTTATTTCGACTGGAAATGTCTTCTTTTCCTGAAGCGAATATCTGTAATGATGTGCATAAAAACAGCCCTTGGAAAAAAAAAAAGCTCAAATATTCAACTTTTTTTTACTCAAATAGGTATCGACAAAGACTCAACCACTCTTTGGGCTGGAACAAATACAGCAGACAACTCCCTCTAGTGGACATAAATGTCCTGATATCAGGTCGGATTTGGTTTTATTACAACTTGTTTACATTTACCTGCCTCCCCAGCATATAGGTGGTAACCAGCCTGAGTCAGATATTTTCTCTAATTTCTCCTATTGTTTAATATTGCTCAGGCAGTTTTCCTTCTTTACATCTTTAAGGAGGTAATAGAGAAGAAAAAAGTACAACTCATCTGTTGGAGGAGTTTTTCTATCTGTTATGATACCTATTGTTGTATATCATTCTTAAGCACCCAATGCAACACAGCCATAGGTGAGCTCAGACCCTTTTTAGGGGCCCCGTTAAAAAAAAAGCACCCTTAAATTTAATCACAGCACCCCTAAAAATAACTATAGTAATAGTCAGCTGGCATATTGCCAGTTGACAGAAAATGAGCTACTTTATTATTTCTGTTTGTTAAAGATTTTTATTCCTGTTCTGTTTAAATTGGGTTTAGTGTTTATTAACAGCACAGCTCCAGTTCCAGGTGGCAGTAAGTTAAAAGGATGTTACCTGTTGATATCCAGCAGCAGCCTGTATTCAGTTTGAATACTGCTATAAATTGATTAAATTGATACGGATCAATTTGTGCCTTTTATTAGTTTGTAAATTCTGTTTCACTGTGACATTTAACTTTTGGGTGACAGCACAAGGTCTGAGAGAGGAGGACACAGAGGGAGAGAACAAAAGAAACAGGTGAGAGTGGACATGTAAAGCTGTAGCTTCTGTTTTGCCCACAGTGGTTAATGATAATTTCACATAACTAAGCAGTGTTTTATGCTGATATCAAAAATGGATCCCCAACTTGCTATTACAATAATTATCATCAGATTATTGTATTATGCTTTTTGTAGTTGAATGCAGTGTTTGTGCGTGATTATCAGTGGAACGAAGGAGTGAGGAGGATGGAGAGAGAGGGCAAAGAGCAGGAAGAATCAGGTGAGTAAATGGGCAGACGGTGAGGTTAGCTGGAAATGTTTTACCAAATAAGTTGACATGCAGCACGGTGGCAGGGGCAGCACGGTGGTTAGCACTGTTGCCTCACAGCAAGAAGGTCCTGAGTTCAACTCCACAATCAGGCTGGGGTCTTTCTGTGTGGAGTTTGCATGTTCTCCCTGTGTTTGCGTGGGTTCTCCCGGGTACTCTGGCTTCCTCCCACAGTCCAAAGACATTCAGTTAGTGGGGATAGGTTAATTGAAAACACTAAATTGTCCATAGGTGTGACTGGGAATGGTTGTCTTTGTCTATGTGTTAGACTGGCGACCTGTCCAGGGTGTACCCTGCCTCTCACCCTAAGACAGCTGGGATAGGCTCCCGCAACCCTGAAAAGGATAAACGGAAGCGAATGGATGGAAGTTGACATGCATTTCATGGACACTGTGTGTGCTTTCCAGCAGCACACTTAAAAATATCTTTGTTTTTTCTAAAGAATTTATCAATTAATTTGAATAGTAGTGTTTGATTGGATTCAAATCGCTGTATATACGGCCTAAACAAGATAGCTGAAACTGCATTGGTGTCACAGACTACAAATCTGCTCCCCACTCTTGGATTTAGGATACATGATGATGTTCTGTGCTGAATCTGCACAATAAAGGGAGGGTTTGTATGAATTAAAAAAAACAAACAACAACTCTCTTACCAGTTTTCTTCTTGGCAGTGGGATTTTCCACTTTGTTTATTGAACAATGCTACTTTAAGTGCCTAATGATTTGGTTGACCTCCATGTGGTTAAGAGACTGAAAAAATGCTGTGCTCTCCTCACAAGTTGTTCTTTGGAAAACTCTGGAGTTTTCCAAAGAACTGAGCCTGTGACTCAGGATTGATAACTAAAGTTTCCACCTTAAAGTGGTATATTATATTTAAATCTGTGATTATTTATTATGAATTAATTTTAGACACTGCAATAGGTCATCAACTATTTAAGTTGTTTTTGAAGGTGCCATTCTACTGAAATTGCAAATGTGAAAAGAGCTGACTACATTTGAAAGAAGTATATTCAATTAATATTAATTTTAGGGCACTCCACGCATGACATTATGACTGGGAGCTGAGGCCCTCTAAAACTTTGTATCTAGATTTGCCCCTGAACACAGCCAAAGGTTGTGCAAGAGAAATAATGATGCATCAGTTTTAGTCCTGAGTAAGTAAAACTCAGTGGATAAGAGTGATCCCAGTACACTGATGGGCAGGATTAAAGAATTGCCGTACGTGTTTAATGTTAAATGAAGTACAATTTTAATTCTGTACTCTTACGTACAGTAGGAGAGCTTGTTGCACCACTACAACGTTTAAACTCTTAACCTTGAAATATGAGCTGATGGGGGCAACGCGGTTGTAGGATTTTTGTGTGTGTTCGGGGGAAATCTTCCTGTAAACTGATCAGGGTGTTAGGAAAGGACAAAAATGTGTACGACGATCACAAAGCCGGTCAGTGATTTAGCTTGTGCTGCGACCGACACTCCCACAGACTCCATGTCCGTTTAATCATTAACAAGAGGTCTCTGTTTTTTGTTTTTTTTTTCTCAGTCCGTAAACCAGCTCACTGGAAGGTGATCTCTGCCTTGTCCTTGTGCCCGGAGAAGCTAGTTCGCCTGCTTCACCCTCTGCTTTTACCGCCGGCTTTTTGAAAACTTTCTCCTACAGAGACACAGCTGACGGTAAAAAAAAAATTTCCTGTATGCCTTCATGCCAGCAATGCAAATTTAAGAAAGCGAAAGCACCGAATAAGCTATAAAGAGTGAAGCACAAAAACAGCGGAAGTTTTATTAACCGAGGAATCGCCCAGAGGTAAGAACACTTTCTTTCTCCCACATTCGGTCACTGTAAGTAGCTAACGTTTATAATATAAAATAATATAATTTAATAAAATAAAATCACTATATATACTGTGAATGCATTCAGCAAGTAGTATATTTTTAGTATCTATATGCACATACAGTACAAGAGTTGTTGGAGTTTTGACCTCTTCTTCTTTATCCACATTGGAAGTTATAGAATTTTAGTCACTGCAGTCATTTCTAGTAAATTATGAAGACATTTCAAATCATGATAATGTAACACATAATTAGAATTATTATTGCAATGTCTTGAATAAAAAATTATTGTTTTTAGTTTTCTTTTCTTCCTCTCATGACTTTGCAAAGATCCAAATTATATTTTTGGATGTCATTTTTTGTACATTGGTCCAGAGCTACATCAAACATGTAGCATCTGTCAAAACAGTCTCTGACCAATTTTCTGTTCATTGACTGACTTCTTTAATACTGAACTCCTCTCTTTGATTTTTGTTTTTAAAAAAATCACAGTGAAAAGGGCCAGAGAGAGACGGGAATTCCTTTAGTTCAGCCTGTACCTGCAGATGCAGCAGTTTCAATTTTGTCTGCAGTGTCTTTTGGGTGCTTATGAAAACTGCTGGCTCATGTGTTATTAGTCAACAAAACTCCTCCACCCATTTTTTTTCTCAGTAGGCACAATGATTAAAAACTCACACGCATGCTCACTTGTAGAGCAAACGGACGGCACAGAGAGACATTTTGTCCTTACAACTTTTCTTTTACACTTTTACTCACAGTTGGGTAGTTAATGAAATGAGATGTCGCAAATGATGGAAAAGTCTACCGAGAACCCCAGTGAGGACAGAGCGTCCTTCAAGAGCAATGGGTCCATCAAGAGCGATGAGAAGTTGTCGACTGATGGCGGCACAAAGTCGGGCATGCTGCGATCGTTTAGAAAGAGCATCCAGCATGCAACACAGAAGAGTCCTCTATCATCTGTCAAGGGATCAAAGGTCACGTCCAAATCAGATACACCTACAAATGAGTCGGATTCTGCGGCTTCACCACCACCTCCCTCACCCAGTGAGTACCGTCTTGGCTGTAATAAAATCTGCTGTGAAGCAGGTTTTGCAGACAGGTGGAATCTCAAGGTCAAAAGAAGAGCAGAGACGATCTTACAGATAATTTACACCTCTCTATCGCTCTTAAAAAGGTCCTCTCACAAAACATGAATAATGTTATGTCCTAGCTGTTATTAATTAATGGATGTATTCATTTTTTCCCATGAGCACCCAGGAGAAAGATCGTGTGAACTTATTCCCCTCAGATATGGGTGCTATTTTAAATAGAGTATGCTAATGTGGAAGGAGCATTTGTCTGGGAAAAGGGCAGAAAGGGCCAAAAAGCAAAAATATCTGGTTGATCAAAGCATCTTAGCAAATGTCAAAAAAATGTTTCCTTGCTCAAAGGACTGCAAGACCATACATTACTGTGCAAAAGTCTATATTTTCCAAGGAAAACGGGAAATTACTCCAGAGATTTATTGAAATATGTGCAAAAATTATAAAAATATGGTATGTGAGGCTGGTATTTGTATTTATATGTTTTTATCAATTCTAATGAGCTTGAAAATCAGTATTTGGTATGGCATGGCCACCTCTATTCTTCAACTTGGCCTGAACTCTCTTAGCCAAAGTTTCTTGTCATATCTTAAAGTACTCTTCAGGAATAGTTCTCCAGGCTTCTTGAAGTACATTCAGAGCTCTTCTTTGGATGTTGGCTGCATTTTGCTCTGTTCTTTGTCAACATGATCCCACACTTCTTCAATAATATTGAAGAAGTGTGGGATCAGTCCATGACTGATAGTGCTTTTCTGTCTAGGTATTCATTTACTGCATTGGCGGCATTGTGTGTAGAATTTTGAGTTGAAAAATGAATGAATCCATTTTGTAATCAGACTGTAACATGGCAAGATGTGGCACAAGTGAAGCACTGTGAATACTTTCTGGATGCACTTTAAGAAAGTCTGGCTCAGTATCAGTTAAAATAAAGCACTTTTATCTGATTAGATGTGTGTGAAATGTCATTTAGCTAAACCAAAAACATCACGATTCAGCGATGACCATCAACATGATGAGTAGCAAGCTTATGTGAATGTGTTGTTTTTCTCATGTGATAGTAAATTGGTGAATCTGACCACATTT
This sequence comes from Etia nguti, assembly GCA_015106755.1. Classification (NCBI taxonomy): domain Eukaryota; kingdom Metazoa; phylum Chordata; class Actinopteri; order Cichliformes; family Cichlidae; genus Etia; species Etia nguti. Next base: position 44,945 of record VUQG01001928.1, on the reverse strand, counting down.
CATTTAATTTTGGGGAATAAGGACCACTGAATTCCAAGCTGCCATATCCAATCCCAGCAAAACAACCTCGCATGTGGAACAAAAGTGGCAATTCAGTCACCATCAGATATCATATATATACTTCAATAGTTTAAGTGCAAACATTTAAATATACTATACTATACCTCCAGAAGAGTACAATCAAACAATAATTGATTTAAGCACAGCTAGGCTCAGTAGAATACAAACTACACAAGCTTTTGGGAATGGAAAACATGATGTTGATGTCATGTGTTGTGAGTAAGGCAATAGTTACCTTTGGAATTCATGTCTTGCTCAAAGTTCCCCTGAAGGACACTTTAAACAGGTCACACTTTAGAAATATGAGGCTTTACTGTAAGATGTCAACACACTGCTACACGCAAATATTATATTCTTACTAAAATGAGCAAAATCCCACGTTTTCAGTTCTTTTGTGGATTTTAGTTCAAATTACTGGCATAAAACATATTTAGCTATTGCCCAATTCCGTTTGTTGTAGAATATCAAGATTTGTGTTACTGCTGGACTTTTCAGTCTGTGCAAGAGGGTGGAAGAAACTGCTCTAGGTTACCTCAATTTGAGCCATGGTTATTGTTATCCTTCTCCTTTAGGTCTGACATTTTAATAATTTAATACTTTACTACTAATATTTTAGTACTGCACACTCTTCATCCTGCAGCACATGGGCTTTGCTTGTGATTTTCTCTGTGAATAAACGTCTAATTTTTACTTCACCATTGTGATTTCTGACTGTTTGTACATGTGAGAATTTAAAAATAAAGTCCTGTCCTGGCCTCTCATAATCACGTTATGTAGGCCATCAAATCAACTTATTTGTAGGAAAGGTATTTGAATGTAAATAATTTTAGAAAGCTGACAAATGCAATTCATTGTTTCACAGGAAAGAGTTGCCTTTCTTTTCATGGCGATTAACACCCTCTTGCAAAATTTCTGTCGACGAGGCAGAATCAGGCTTCATTTAGATCCATGTTGTCAAGTTTTACTGTTAGCAAAGGTCAGGAGTTTAGAGGAGCCTCAAGCCACCTTTTCATCTATTTTTAAAATGAATTAAAAGCTCCTTTTAAAGCTGCTGCTGATGCGCAGCTTGTCCAAGCTTAATTTTAGAAGGAGAAGAATTAGCATTAACTAACTGATTAAACTTCAAATTAACATTCAAAGAGATTATTTGCGTGGATAAGAGAGTTTTCACTCGGGGGCACGTAGTCCTGAAGCGTTCAGGTGTGTGTGCAAATAAGTCCAAGGTCTGACCGTGCAATTCTCAGAGAAACTGCAAAAAAGATCTTTTGTCACAATGCACAGGACCACATTTGGAGAAAACCACACGCAGCAAGTCAGTGCAATCACCTCATACCAACTCTCACTTGTAAATGAGGGGTGATGATTTGGGCTTGTTTTGCAGCCACATGGTGTGGGGCACTTTGCAGTCATTGAATCAGCCATGATCTTCTGTGTAATGTGAGCCCATCTGCCTGACAGTTAAAACTTGGCTGAATCTGGATCATGCAACAGAAGAACCATCCCAAAACATCTGCCACAAGTCATGTGATTATTTGTAAATCATTATCTCATCAGAAATCAGGTCATCCTGTCTCCTGATGAATTTCTTTTTTAGGCGCTGGCACTCTGCTGAACTTTTCTTTCCAACACAGCTTACAGTTTTTTGCATTCTTCAGTTTGCATAATAGCATTGCCAAAGCCATGCACATACAAACACCCACATAAATGGATATAACCTTTAGTTTGTATTCCTGTGACATCACAAAGAGAAATTTGTTTGTTTTATTAAGCTAAGGACGACAGAGTCAGTTTATGAGAAACTTCTGCTGTTACTGATGTGCTCTTCTTGCCCCTCTGTCAGGTCTGAGCACCGGCTCTCCGGCCACCCCTCTGAAGAACAACCAGAAAAAAGAAGATGATGAGTCAGATGTTTCTTCTCACGTATCCAAACCACTGACACGATCAAAGACAGGTAAAATGTTAACTTTAATACTAGATCAATGATCCTACACACTGGCAATATTAAAAATATTAAACTTCTACCTACATTTTTTAGTATTTACGAATTTACTACTAATAATCACTGTCTAGAAAGATAGTAGATAGAAAGAAAAAGAGAGAAAGATAGAAAAATAAATTCATGTGTAACACCTTGGATTTAGAATTTTATTTGCTGGTTGACCAGCATGGTTTAACATCTGAAGACACATCATAAATGCACAGATGACTACTATAAAAACTCCGACTGTCAAGTGTTCAAAAACCTCCCTCATCAGCTTTTGTATTCAGCATATTTAGTTGCAAACAAGCAAAAACGCCCAACTAAAATCTGTCCAGTTTCCTCCATTTTTTTTAAGGAGACACAGCGCACCATATATCATGGTTTCGGCTAGTACCTCTTTGGGAATCACCTTGTTGGTGCAAAAACACTAATACAAAGAACAATGAATACAAACAAAAGAGTACACACAAATAATGCTTGATTTAAGGACAGCTATGCCAAGTAGAATACCAGATATACACGTTTTTATAAATGAAAAACAGCAACTTGATGTCATGTGAGGTGAGTGAAGCAATAGTTATCTTTAGAATGTATCTGTTGCTCAGAGTTCCCCTGGGTTTTCACCCAGATCCTATTAAGTAGAGCTGGTAAGCACCTTATACTTTAAACATGTAATACTTATTTCCCCAAAATAAGTATTACTGCTTTTTGGCTCTGAGTGTACAATTAAAATCACTGCTGTGGCATGACTGTAGAAATGGGAGGATAACAAAACACCCTGAAATCATCAAATCATCAAACTTTCTTTTTTAGATCCTGGTATTTCCAAATTCAGTAATTCTTTTAAGACAAGAGGAGCATCCATTCGTCGGAGTCTGAAAATGGTTACTAAGAAGGATACTGATAAAATCTCCACTAAGGCCATCGCTGAAGCCTCAGTGGAGGAAGACATGGAAGAGAAAGAGGAGGAGGAGATTCTTAGAGAGGAGATCAAAGATTTCTACGTACTGCCAAATATCCCCCACCCACCTCTGTCAGGTACAGTCTCTACTACATGTTCATACTGGTTTAAATTGACTGTGACTTCATATAATGCATTTTTGACTGTAACAATTTTTCCACCTACAAGTGGAAAGCCAGAATAGCACCTTGTCTCAAATGTCCCCTAACATGTTTTCTGTGTATACATGCCACGCTGTAGTCTTTATCTGTCTTATTACTGTTTGTTTTTGCAACAGACAAAGCCAATGATAAGAGCTTCCTTTGTCATGTAAATACACAGAGGTTCAGTTTATCTGTAGACACAGTTTCAAATCCAGTCTCATAAATGGGACACTAGTTTAGCTGTTAAAAAAAAAAACAGTCATGGTGGCGTCTTCTAGTTTTAAGAATAAGTTTATGGATTCAAGAGAATTAAAGTCTCTTTCTTATTTAGGGACTGAAATGATTAGGTGAGAAGAAAAAATGATTAAGTGAAAAAGGATAAAGGCATATGTTTGTCAGCAGTTCCTTTCTTCAGCCTTAAATAGAAATAAAAATGACAAATGGCATGTGGTAGGAAGAGAACACCAAGACAAAGAATCCCAAATATCCAAAAACTAAAAAGGGGTAATTAAAGCAGGAGGCTAGAGGGCAAAGTGGATGGCACTAACAGGAGTTTCTATAGTAACAAAAAGACAGCAAAACAGAGAAAAACAAGAAACCTCCAGCACAACCAGGCACAGGGAGGGACAGTCATGTGCTGTGACCGGCTGGGGATGAGGGGAGGGAGACAGGACAAGTACACTGGTCCTGAACAACCTGACAGAAACCCATTTGGCCTCAGACTCCCCCAACACCATGATTTACAAGCTTGTTAACCATTATAATGCTGTAACACCAGCAACATCAACTTCCTTGCTTCCCTCAAAACCGGGATGGTCTCTTTTACCTGCCCTGCCCCACGGTTCACTATGAAATGCTTTTCCCTACCACTGGCCATCGGCTTGAAAGGCTCGACAAAAGATCTGGTCCTACTGTTCATCTAGAGCAGGGGCGGGCAACTCCAGGCCTGCAGGTTTTAGATATAACCCTGGGTCAACACACATGAATCAAATGATTAGGTCATTAACAGGCCTCTGGAGAACTACAAGACATGTTGAGGAGGTAATTTAGCCATTTGAATCAGCTGTGTTGGATCAAAGAAACATCTAAAACCTACAGGACACCGGCCCTTGAGTCCTGGAGTTGCCCACCCCTGATCTAGAGGCTAAGAAAGATCATGTAAGGTCTTATAAAGCAGCTGTCTGTCAAGCCAGGACTCACTATTACTGTTACTGTACTATTACCCTTATTTGCCAACACCAAAGTCATCCTAGACTGCTGTTCCCCACCATCAACCAACTACTTGATCCACCTCAGGTGCCCCTCTGACACAAGTTCCTGGACTTCTTCCAAGAAAACGTTAACTTTATCTATCGGCACCTTCAAGATTTATCCAGGCCTTTATGACTTTAATAACCTCCTGCAGTTTAACTATCTGGTATGTGTTATCTGGTTTCATGGATAGATAAAGTTAGGTATCATCTGCATAGCAGTGAAAATGATATTCTAACAATACTGCCTGGGAAGGTTGTATAATGTAAACAGACTGAGTCCCAGCACAGAACCCTGCGAAACTCCATAATTAGTCTTTGTGAAGAAGACTGCATGAACAAATTGTAGTCTATTAGAGGTCTAGCAGGACAAATATAGAGTTGCGTCTGCTGTCAGAAGCCAAAATGATAAACTTTGTCCTGCGTGCCACTTGAAGATTCAGCTTTTTAGATCCAATTAAAAAATAAAATCACTCAAAAAAGATCCTCTGGAGAAAAGCAGAATTTGTTGAAACAAAGTGTATCAGGCTTCTACAACAAGAACAAAGTCATATAAAAATCAAAACAGAGCAGTAAAATAACACAAAGCAAAGCAAGAGCGAAGAGCCTTAAGCACATCCACAAAAGGCAAGGTGATCGGGTAACAGAGAGATAGAGAGGAGAAAGACGTAATTTAAAGAAACAAAGAGAAAAGAAGTAATGGAAAGAGAAAAAAATGAAGCAAGGGGGACAAGAGACAAAGAAAAAAAGAGAAATATAAAAGAGAGTGGCAGAATGAAGAGAAAGGGACATGGACCCCCTATTGATCAATAGGGGGTCCATGTCCCTCTTGGTGGACACTCCCATAGGGCTTAAATCTGGGACTCTCCACCATTTGACCCTTGAACTGAAGAAGCTTCTCGGATGAGAGGTGAAATGTCTTCAAGCAACTTAAAAAAGCCCGTACACTTTTCTTTCCAAGCTCCTTAGACTACGATGACCTGGATGACTGAGAACCTTCACAGACATTTCTTTGAATTATATCATTTTTATGATTTCTCAGTAACCTTAAAACCCATTAATATCATGAAGAACCTTCAAATTCATAATTTTTCACATCAAACTTGTAGAATCAATTATTACCTCCAAAGCACGGCATAGCTATGGTAATGGCATATTTAGTTAGTGAGCATAGCTTACTATAGATAGCATAACTGACTACTACCTAAAAATGACTTCAGTATATAAACAAAACACTTAATATATTAATTCTCTAAATATATAATAAAAATTATTACTTATTCTAAAACACATTGAGTCCAATTTAAGTAAAAAGATTTTAGACATTTAAAATTAATTCAGATATTTCAACCGTATTTAATTTCATTGGTATGTGAGTATACCAGGACACTGTACCAGCAGCTGAAATTGCAATTTGCAATAGCCTTCTTTGCTAGCCTATAGCAGGAGACCAATTCCAACTCGCCATCTCCACAAAAGCTGCAGGTAGGTTTCATTACAGGGTAAAATTAAAGATATTTGATGGGACTGAGCTTTTCCTTTAGCTGTGTTTTCAGTTCATTTAATTAACTTTTGCTGTTTAACTATGATATCCAGTAACAATGAGCAGTAATCCTATTTTACAAGGATTATACCGTAAATCTAAAATTCAATTCTTTGACATCAAGCAGCATCAAGCCAGTGTAACGATGTCACATCTGATGTGATGAATTGTTCTGGATTTACTGTTTCTGAATGAGCTGCAATAAGCCTATTGAAGTTTGGCTTTTTTTGTTGTGTTTATGTTGATTGGTGCAGCACTACACCCTGATTTCTACCATTGTGGTTTCATAATGTGACATAACTGATTACAGGAGCTCTCTTAAGCCCTTGGTGATACGATTACTTCTGCTTGCTCACAGTGATGGAGATCAACAAACTGATAGAGACGGGGGAGCTGCAGGAGGCTCACCTGAACCTGCTCTCACTGCGGCAGGAGTTTCAGCAGCAGTCAGAGCCATGTCCTGACCACTCAGCTGTGGAGCTGGCCACGAGGGAAAAAGACCTCAACCTCCTCTATGGAATGCTGAGGAAAAAGCTCAGCGACATAGTGCATGAATCCAGCTCTCTCCCCTCCAAAAACAAGAAGCTGCTGCTCCAAATGGCCCGCGTCATCCAGGAGGAAGAGGAGAGAGCAGAAGAACCAGGAGGCCTGAAAGACAGCTGGATGGAGGCTTGGAGGGAATCAGTTAGTGCGGGTGTGCAGGTGAAGGTGCAGAGTGTTCACCTGGATGGAAGAGAGCAGAACTCCTCCTGGTTAGCTGTTCACCTGGGTCTGTTGGGTAAAGCCATTTTGGAGGACTTGGAGAATGTGAAGCAGGAGCTGCGGTGGTCCTACCCACCCAGTTTTAAAGTCTTCAACACCTATGTGAGAGGTTACAACAGAGTCGTTGCACAGCACCTGAAGAAGCTGGAGCAGCAGGTGACAGAGCTGAAGGATTTCTATGTTCTGCTGGACTGGATCATCAACAAGTACAAGAGGTGAGTGGGTAGATTGTTCAAATAGGGCTGTTGTTTTTCCTCAAGGACACCTCTCAAAGCAATTTCCTATCCAGCCAAAACAGTACATAAATAGATGAAGACAAAATGAAATGTACTCTTGTAAATTATATTTCACTTTGTAGAATGATGTTAACCAGTATTTACTATTTATTGAGGTGTGATCACAAATATTGGCATGGCTAAATTGTTCATTTAAAACATGATGCAGCTCAAAGATCAAGAGAAGTCTAATAAGTTGATATGGAGACTTGGGATGGATCCGATATACAGTATCGGTCCGATCCTGACCTAAATTACTGGATCGGATATTGGAGAGAAAATAAAATGTAATCCGATCCATTAAATATCACAAAAGCACCTCATAAACCTGGTGTAACCTTAGCAGTCGGGGCAGTATGCGCCACGTGATAGAACGGCTGTTGTGTGCAAGACCTGTCGGCGGTCTGGAGTTACTTCACACTGAAAACATTTGGAGCCTCGCTACGTGCTGCCAAACCAGGTGTCGGGCCAAGGTAGGCATCCCCGACAAAACCCCGCTCCCCCCGAACCGCAAGCACCCGCCGGAGTGCAAATCCAGTTTACTCCGCGTCCATTACAGACCATTAGACGTGGAAGCAGTGATGTTTTAGTTTTGTGAACAAGTGAAAATAAGTGTTGTTACATTACCAATCAGTTTAAGGGTTACAACAGAAAATTATATATTTATTGTTATCACGTTGTATTGGACAGGATTATTTTAACAAACGACTGATAATTATTTTTATCCTCCTGTAACTTTACTGTATAAAGAGCTAAAACCTCCAAAGTTTCAGGAGTAGTTAGTCATTATAAGAAGTGTTTGTGAACTAAAAATCAAGAATGTGGGATACTGTTTGTCAGTGATTTGGAGAGCCCAGCGCGTGCTCCTGATGCAGGGGAAACAAATTCCGCTGGGGACACCCACCCCAGCACGACACATGGCCAAACAGTTTCGTGGTTCGAAGAAAAAAAAAAAAACTATGAAAAGCGCTTTTCATAGTTTTTTTTTTTTTAAGTTTTGTATAGAAATGACACAAAATTCAGTCACAGGTTAAACGTGATAGTAACAGCTTACACTTGTCACAGTCTGGCTGCAAAGCTGACTGTATAAATGTGAGGAGTGGACCCAAAATGCAGACATGAAGGAACGTGAGACTAAACTTGAATATTAACAAAAGACGAGCCTTTTAATATGGCTGATAAAAAGGTACAAAAACAAAAAGGCACATGTGCACTGGGGCGAAACTAACTAGAACTAAACTGGGAAAACTGAATGCTGAACACAAAAAACAAAGAACAAAACCTTGAACATGGAAAAGCCTGGCTGCATGGAAACATGACGAGGAACAACAGATGACCTGACAATGAATAAACAGAAACACACAGATTAAATACACACAAGGGTGATTAGGGGAAGTGGAAACACATGGGGAAACAGCTGACACTAATCTGACATAAGGAGACAAAGGAAGCAAAGCTGACTACACTGACATAGGACACAGACCTTCAAAATAAAACAGGAAATATGAGACGCAGACATGGCAATACAAACTTGACAACCTGAAATCACAGACAAGAAATACACGAGACTAACCAGAAGGTGTAAGGGAAACATAACTAGATTAAACTTGAGGCAACTAAATAATGAACCTAGAACTTAACATTATCTTCAAAATATAACAAAAGAGATAAAAAACCAAATGAAAGCGCCCCTGACAACACTGACGTCCATCTTGATAAAAGATGAGTCTCATGAAGCCGTGTTTGCATTTATTTGCACTGCTTTCCACTCTGGATGTCTATTTATGTTAAGCTTTAAATATAAAAGGGTCCACTCTACAACCTGTTTTTTTTCAAGTTGTTGAATATAAACATTATTTTGTGCTGATATTGCACTTCTTTTTACAGAACCAGAGTTTTTGAAATCTGCTTAAAATTGCATTTTAAATTGCTTTTTGAATATTACTTTAAATACTGAGATTTAAAGTTCTGCTAAAAGTTTAAATAAAAAGATCAGCATTGCTGAACTGTAAAATGTTTTGGGTGCAGTGTTTTTTTTGCATACAATTATAATAGAATAGTTTTAGTGTTTTGTCTTTTAGAATGTTAGTATGAACTTGTACAAAATGCAGCAAGACATTGAAAAACAGTTTTATTAATTATAAAACAGACTATATCGGATTCATATCGGTATTGGCAGATATTCAAATTTATGATACTGGTATCAGTATTGGACATAAAAAAGTGGTATCGTGCCATCTCTAATGGAGACATGAAGTATTATTCTGTCATGCTATATATCTGAGGCTGTAAGGCTTCCAGCTGCCCCTTGTGGGCCCAGCTCTACCACTCTTCTCACCTTCAACACAAAACCTGCATAAAATACAGAGAATGAACAGAGTAGAAAGGATCATTACACCAGGATCCCATGAAACTACGAGCATAGGACTGCAGGTACTTATTATAATGTAATTTCTTCTCTGTCGCCGGATTCAGATTTCTAATTCTGATGCTGTACAGCTTCAAAAGCATTTAGTCGTCTTTCTCCAACATGACATTTGACATGACATTAGCCTTGCAAACAAGGTTTGTTGAAAGCAGCTACAAAATTGAGTACCCCATAAACAATCATTATGCATCATTTTAGCCAGTCACACACTGTACTGTTGACACACTGTACTCTGCCAAGGAGATTTTATTTTGGTAGCATTTGTGTGTCATTCTAACTGTAAGCACTTATTGTAAAACTTTGTAGGGGTGTGGAGTGTGATCATGTTAACGATCCATTAAAATTTGGCGTACATCCACCCAGATCTTCAAAGTCAACTTCATGATTTATTGGTGGAAAATTGACAAAGAGCCTTAAAAGTTAAAAACTATGATCTTACATGTATATGTATTGTCAACATATAGAAAATAACGTATAAAGATTTTAAATATCATGTCACATTTGACCTCTGACCTCCTTTAAGGCCAATAGATAGGTCAAAGTGATAATAATGCTATATAGAGTTACTTAAAACTATGTTTTTTTAAATTATTAAATAAAAAATAGAACCTTAAAGTAACTTTTTCACTATAGCTCTAGATTTGTTGTCAAAAAAGGACAAAAGTGGTCAGATGATTAGGCACATTTACCATATCCTGTCATGGTTCTCTATGTGGCAGGCAGTGATTTGACCCAAACGCAGGACTCTGAGATGGTATATTTAACTTAAAGGCGGCAGCTTTTATTTGCTGGCAAAACAAACTGAAAAACACAACACACGAGATCTACAAATAAAATGAAAACTCAAACTAGGATGACTGACCTAAACTGGGAGTTTATAACATAACCTGACTTGACTAAGAACTCTAAATAGCACTGAAACCAACAGACTAGAAATGATAACTAATGAATTCAAAAGACTATATAATAATTCAAAATACAAAACACTGGGTCACCGACCCAGGACCATGACATATCCAGTAAGTGCACAACCCATCCTACCACAAATGAAAGGAGCTTTTTAAAAAATATGTTACATATTAAAATGCTTGTATATGTCATGATTGCAACCAGTAAAAAAAAATCACCAGCATTTTGTTTCCTCAGGTTTGAAAGCTAGAAAACTGTGAAAAACTTGTGCTGTTGCATTTGAAAGCTGTGGGTGTTTTTTGGGCAGAGAAGGTCAGAAAGGCTCAGCACTACAAGTCTCCATATTTCAGTAACTCTGCCTCTGCTGCTGTGATTTAGGCTGTTCTTTATAGGTTTTTATGAATCTCCCATCATTAAGTTAGTGTGGTGAAGAGAATAAGTGAATTCAGGTGTTCTTTAGAATATACACAGAATACAGAACATGTATTTATTAGATTTAAATTGAATTTAGATAGCCTTTGTAATGATTGCATACAGCAAACCATTCATACTCTGTGTATCTGCAGTTAATGTACTTTCTCATTATATTATTAAGCATTTTGGAAAACATACTATATCAGGGCGGAACGAGAGACAGATGATATACGATAAACTCCTCAGTCGGATTTTTTGAAGACTTGATGTATTATGCAAACATTATAAAAGGGAAAAGTATGTCTGCATGTCTTCCTGCAGCTTTTTTATCGTCTCAGATTTACAAGGGGAATCACATCTTCACTGCCCACATAAATGTGTTCACACACGGTGCAAACAGCCGTTTTAATAATACCTAACACAGAAGCAGGACAGCAGCTCCACAGTGAGTGTGAGTGAGGTAGGCAGTGCTGACATTATTTGTTGAATCAGGGCATGGGAAACATAAAAAACTGTGCTCAGAAAAACATTTGGGAGACCAAAAATAAACAGCTGATCTGATAAAAAGAAGCACAACACACTCTCGAGGCCAAAATGGAAAAAATAAAATCAGGTCACCACCACATTTTTCACAGATTATGTAAAATAGAATCCTCTTCATAAAGCATATCGTGCACAGGCCATAATGTAACATGGTTTTCATAAAGCAAATACATTCATTCAATATTGCATTACAGTTTGAAAAGGACTACTGTATGTATTTAATTGGATTTTATTGGAGATTTTTTAAACACTTTATTTTCAGTTTCCTTCATACAACATCACAGTTAGGAAAAAGTATTTTGGTTGACCATAATACCATAAAATGTTGTGAACTGCATCTTGTTTCACTCCAACAGTGAGAGGATCATGGGAAGTCTGTCTCTGCAGCCAGACATCCAAGATGAAAGTACTGATCTGCAGTTTGAGGATAACTTCCTGGAACAACTGAAAGAGAAGTACTGCAAGAGAATGCAGGTGAGGCGCTCACACTGAGCTCACAAAATACAGAGTTTTAAATGTGTTTCTTGTCGGATCAGGAGTTTCTCCCATAGATAAAATTTTAGTCCTTTATATTGTTATTCTTTGTGCAGTTATGAGAATGAGTTGAATCAAAAGACCATTGAGATATTATGAAGCACACACTTCATTACTGTATGTCTTCATTATGCCTCACTTTAAGAATAATGTCATGTTTAAAGATCCGTTAACTGGTTTCATGACTTTCATGACCTAAATTGAGCTGACTTGACATGAATCGATTATGTATAAAGATTGTATATAAAGGATGGACATAGTAATCGCCCATTGGTTTGTGGATTACCATTTTTGTTTGCTTTAGCTGTCTTGGCTTTTATGACCTGGATAGAACTTCTGAAGGGTTAGGGTGGATGAATGGATGGATGGATGAATGGATGGATGGGTGGATAACCATGAAATGAGAGGTTGAGTTGAAAACTAATGCTAGCTAGCTGGGTTAGCATAGTGAGCCCATACACACAGACTCAGATACCAAATTACCAAATACGTAGATATAGATATCTGATTAGTGCTAGCATATACATTCATCAAGATGGTACATTGGTAAAGAAAACAAAACAAAAGAAACATAAAATCCATCACACTCACAAACCAGTGGGTGATGTCACAGTAGCTAAGTGGCCATCAAGTGGTTTTTTATAGAAATGCAGTTTTTGCTAAATGGCTTGCAAATGTGAAGGAACAAAAGGTGTCTGTTGCTAAGTATTTTCTGCTGTTGTTTTCTTCAAAAACTGAATAATTTTTTGTAATAGTCATGCATGAAAAGTCTAAATCTTTAAAGAGACTTATTTTGAAGAAACGTAACAGAGTGCTATAAATGTGTCTACATGCCAGATAGCCTCTCAGTGATGATGGGATAAGTTGCAGTGAACCTCCAGTATTCAATCAGATTAAAAGTTTAATGATTAACTTGGTTGCATGATGTTAGTGACTACAGGCCAGAGGTTTGTTTGGTTTTACAGCTTTCACATTCATGCCATAAAACACATTTACAGTTTGAGCACACAGATGTTGAACCAGCTACAATCAATGCCTTCAGAATAACATCAGGTCAGATGACTTTTTAATGTGACAGAGGTCACGAACGCTCACGGTAACAATTTCCCAGAGAATAAAGACCTCGGTCTGCAGCTCTGTTTCAAGAGTATTAGAGAGAACATATCCTCTGATAATTAACCCATCTACACAGTAAAAATGGCAATCATCTGTGATGTAGTTGCAAATCTTCAGTTCACAGTCTGATGCACAGTACTGTTAAACTTCCAGTTAAAGACACATAAAACAATAAAACATTGGTAGGAATCAAGCAGTTTCTTTAACAGGTTCTTTAAAATCATTATCCAAGTTGCTGTGATCACCTCTTAGTCACATAACCAAAACACGAGTATACAAAATAGTACAACGAAAGCCTTTGATTTATTTTTCCGAAGCGCGTCAAACACATTTACATGGTAATAATGCACGATCACAGATAACTGAGCACATTATCAGTGTAAGGGCCGCCTCTAACAAGAGGTTGTTTTTTTTATCAGTGATTATTCTGCTTATTATTTTCTTGATTGATTTTTATGTTACTGAAAAAACTAATTCCTTGCTTAATAGTATTGTATTCAACAGCTATTATTATTTTTTTTACTAGTGAACAACACAAAGATATTCACTGTACTTTCATATAAGAAAAGAAAATACTCAAAGTATCAGTTTTGATTGGTTACACCCAGTAAATGTTTGGCTAATGGTTTCAATTCTGATATAGTTCTCAGAAGAGATGTTGCCACAAGTTGCTGAAACAGCTGTTTTGCGGGCACTTTAATGCTGACTTCCACTCTGCTCTTCCTGCAGGAGGAACTGAGCATGATACAGGACAGAGTCATTGAACTTGAAAATGAAGAGGTGTGGAAGGATGGCAAGGCTCCCAAAAAGGAGGACAACTTCCCCATTTCTTCATTTCCCATTGACATCTCAACGGTACTTATTGAGATATCACATAATGCACATAATGGGTACATGCTAAAGTCATCTAACCCATCAGATACAGATAAAATCTCACATTTATTTATTTATTTAAATTAGTGAAGATTTCTCTGCCAACAGATTTTTTTTAATCCTCCAAGTTGCAATGTAGTGTTTTCACCATAGGGTGGCAGCACATAACTTCTGTTTACTTACACTGTGTACCGTCTCTGTTTTTTCTCAACAGAGCGTGAAATCGTTTGTTTTAAACTCTATCAAACTTGATGCTCAGCTGGAAATGAAAGTGGTTTCTTCCTGCCTCGAGCAGTTGAAAAAGTTCCCAAATGGGTATGGCGACACAGAGACAACACATCTATCTATCTATGTATCACAGGCATTACAAGGCCACGTTACCACAGGGATCTCAGTGGAAAACTTTCACTCCACCCTCCTGGAAGCAAGCTGATTTTACTCTTATCTTAGTGGCTTCGAAATAAACTCCAGATTACAATTTCTTATGATGGCGTGTTGTAATCTGAGGATTATTTTTGTGACTGAGCACAGGCATTAAAGTGAGTCACAAATATATAGATGGTTTTCTATCAGATTACCATGACATGTAGTGCAGATGTTGTGTAGGCCCATGTCTGTGATCAATGGTGGCATTTTCAATCATTCTGTTAGAGCGGAGGTTTTTCTGGAATTTTAGTTGCTATTCTGACTCTTCTCATTAAAATGAAAGGTACCATGAAAATTCAAGACTCTTCATTTCTTTGGAAGTGAACAAAGTTCCAAATTCAGCAAAGGATCAACCACTTATTTCCCCCACTGTACACGTGGCGGGGGTGGGATCAAAGGAAAAGTATTATGGCCACACCAAGAGAACAGCGAAAACAACTGGATTAAAATAACTTGTTCTGATAAAGAACTGAGATGAGGAAGAGGAAAGCATCCACCTAAAAAAACAAACAAACAAAAAATCAGGACGCTGACCTTTTTGCAGTGACCAGTTACTGTCATGTTGAGATTGTCATGTTGAGTAATACAAGAATATTCCGCTCGAGTGGTCACGATTGGTCAGACAATCCTCTGAGGATCATGTGTTTATCCTCATCCCCCACAGTTTGTATAAGCAAACTCCCTCCTCCATCTTCCCCTGCAGATATTCTACCCAAAATATAGCAGAAAGGAAACACAACATAATCAAAATAAAGGATGATATACCAGAATTAATCAGTGAAAAGGAAATAACAAGACTCCCACACAAAACTTGGGAAACCATTTTATTAGGGAGATGACTTGTGCACACAAGCGCTGTCATGCTAAAACAGAAAAGACCTTTTATTTACTTGGAGCTGCGAAGCTGATGGAAAAATTTCTGTATCCTGAAGCTATGACTTTTCAGCCTGTCTGCAAATTCCCCTAGTGTATTTATGATTAATAAATAACCTTTCTTTGCACTTTTGCACTTTTTAACAACGCTTCTTATGCATTCAGTATTTTAAAAATCACTTTTCCCTGTTATTTTTCCATCCCCCTTGGAGGGTTTCTGTTTCCTATAAAGTCTGTAACTTTGCTTTACAACAAAATGTCATTATTTTTAAATCCCTGTTATTTATCTGGCTTGTTTAACTCTGTCCGCCTCCACCACTGACTGAAGCTCCTCCTTTCCTCTGCAGGTTTGATAAAGCGTTCAGCCAGCATTGCACCACTCACCAGCCTTTGTGGACAGAGTATGGCATTACATACATTAACAGCTTTACTTCTTTACAGTAAGTCATGTGACTTCCTGAAATCATCCACAAATACCCTGCAAGAGTTAGCGTGCCCTGACACGGTTATCTACAGGGCTGACTCCCCATTGTTCCCCCCAATAAATCTGTCAGCACATTCATCTCGTGTGGATTTAGAGACAGAAGAGAGAGGATGGATTTATGAGCAATTTTAATTACAAAAAAAAAAAAAAAAAAGATGCACCAGGGTGCTATTTAGTCCCGGTTATTTGATACAAAAGCATGCAAAACCAAAGAGAATGAAAGGTATATTACCTAAAGTCAGGAAAATCATTACATTTTATCTCAAGAAAACCAAAAGTGTGCCGAACATGGTTCTGAATATGTATTGCCCATCCTCTGAAGACAATATGTGTATTGTTCATTGTAACAAAGCTGTTTAATGTTTATAGCTATAACAGAGAAGCTATTCTGTCATTCTCTTTATTCAAGTTTTTGAAATGAATCAAAAAATCTAATGTAGAAAGCAGACTTGAGGGGGAAGTTCATTGTTTGTTGCTTGGATGTGTCATCTCTCAGATATTCAGCTCTGACATATGTCTGCTGGGACAGTGTGTCTCACAAGCGTGGGAGTTCTTTGGATGGGACAGCAGAGGCTTTTATATACCAGAGCAAAAAGAGATTATCCACTCAGACATAAATACAAGCCTCAGAGAGCACGTGATTTCAGGGAAGCAGTGCTCTGAGTGTGAAACCCTGCTGTGGTTTATACCGGGGGAAAGAAAGTACTGAGCGCACACCAGCTGCCTCTGTCACTCACTGCAGCTGGTTAGGTCAGTTTCTTCAGGGATATTTAATCAAGGCGCTAAAACGGTTTATATTTATGGCTGCAGGTCACACCCAGAGCCTATCCACGCTTCAATAGGGCAAGACATGGGGTATACCCTGGACAGATAGCCAGTCTGTTCAGGGCTTATTTTTGTGTGCTTAGTTTAAGTTTTTGCTATCATTTTGGTTAGCTGGGCTTTGCATGGCTTAATTACTGTTATGTCTCTTGTTACTGATGCCTGCTCTGCTCATGTTTCTCCTGTCACTGCCTGTTTCTTTCCATATATGCACATGGAAGGACTGGGAAGTGAAATAGATGTAGTGCTAAAGGCTGTCTGGGAAATCTCATCAGGCCTTTTGTTATGTTTAAACTAGGAAAACCCTTCAGCATTCCTGTTTGAAAGTTCAATTCAATACACACACTTTTCCTACCTGTAGTGCCAGGGAAAACACAAGGAAGTCTAGAAATATGCAGGGAAACTGGGACACAATAAGGGAAAATACACACTGTGTCTGCCTTCGATAAAGTTAATAAGAAAAAAGAAAAACAAAATTCAACTCCACCGTATTGAGTTTTCTGCAGGAAGTTTAGGGGATGGCTATGTCAAATTGCCAGCGTCAAAGCATTCAAATTTGCTGCCAAGGCCAGACTACACAGGTTAAAACAACAGTGAATTGCAGTGATTAATACCTGATAGGACCACATTCAACATGTTACTTAAATAAAAGCAGATGTCATATTGGCAGCAGTTTTACAAGTAAAAGTCCTCATTCTGCAGAGAATTCAGTCTGCAGCTGTGACTAGCATATCACTTTGTGTTATGTTGTGTTGTTTGTTGTGTTGCTCTTTCAGGTTCAAACTTTCAAACTTTTAAAGTTTGAACTTCTTTAAAAGTTCAAAAGTACACCTGTAAAACACCCGTTTCACGGTATATGTCTAAACATAGGGTTCAAGCTGAGATGGATCTCCCCCATAGATCTTCTTAGGGTGCGAGAAAAGAAATGACCCTGGTGATATATACAGTGTTTAAAAAGAGGTGGTTAGGGTGAATGGTCAAAAAAACTGCAGACAGTAGAACCAAAGCCTGATCACACAACGACTCCCTGTGCTTTCACATTATTATTATCATTATAACTGTCACAGTGAGTTGTGTGGCTGGACCCAAGTGCAGGACTCGGAGACAAAACATTAACTTAAACGGCAGCTTTATTTGCTGGTACGACAAACACCAAAAACGTGGGAATACACAAACAAAATTAAAACTAACTAGACTGGAGATGCATAGCTAGGCATAGCTAGGCTAGACGCGGACTTAACTAGGCGAAACAGAGGCATGGGACAAGGGAGACATGAGACATGACTGACTGGGGAACAAGAGAATAAACACAAGGGCAGAACTAAACCTAAAAGCTAGAAATCACAACAATCAAAAGACCACCACCAAGAACTCAGAACAAAACCATCATATAAAATAATCCCAAAACACCAGAACTCAAAATGCTGGGTCACAGAGACCCAGAACCGTGACAATAACCACGATTGTCATCACCCTGCTAATGCCATAGATGCATCGAGTAAAAATTTCAGACAAGTTTAAATCTAAAAATAGTGGAAAAATCTATTGAAAATTTAGCTGTAATTTTTAAGATACTTGTAACTTGTAAGGAGTATGAGACAGAAATAAACATGCAACATACTCAAGTAATTACTCGAATTAATGTAAGCAAATGAGATGTGCTTCACCAGACTCACCAGTGCAGTTCTGATGGGAAATGTGGCAATATTATCACCATACAACCTCATGATGATTGTGATCAAGTTTTTTTATTGTTGTTTGTTTTCTCCTGCAGGAAACACATGGAGGAGTACAAAGGAACCTGTCAGGTTGGGGTGGAAGGCTTTCAAACAGCAGTAGAGAGTTTGATTGACAAGCTTATACGAGACCTGGAGGATCAGTTTAAAGATGATGTCAAGGTAATCTAGTGAATCGTATATTGTAGAGGCTATGTCCTCCTAAAACTGAGAAAAAAAGGAATCTTCCCATTCAATTTTTTTTTTGATTTCCTGCCTCTTTGGAGCTAAAAGATGCCATCCAAACACATGAGATATCAATGTAAAGCCCAGGATCTCCTCTGTTTAGTACATCAGAACTTAGGAGGGTAGCTCAAATAAGTTAAAAAAATAACAGATGTCCATTACAGAGGACATAAATAAATAGACCGGTTCTCTGGAGGATATTAGGTGAAATCTCTGTTCTGGTCATCAGTGATTCATTACCTCACAGGGGCAAGCATTTTCTTTTGTGGTTTCTAAAAGGGGAATTAAAAAGGGGATCCTCCTTTCCTGCAGAAATAGTCAAAAGCACCCAGGGAAAATTCACAGAGGATGAAATAAAGGGGCAAAACAGAGCAGCAGACAACACGCCACCTGTACAGAATATTTTTTTGAAGTTCGAGCTGCACCAATATTTGGACAAAAGGATGAGGATGGTGACTTATCAGTCAGTTCACACTTTGCTAGATAGCTAGCACTTTGCTAATTACTAGCTATTTAGCAAAGTGTATCTGTGGCTGCATGAAGGAGGAAAACCGGTAAAGGTAACTAAATGGTGCCAACAACGCCACCTGGGGAGGGAGTTACACCCCAGGAGAGATTACAATAGCCAGTGCAAACGTTGTAGGCACACAGGCTCGTTACTAACAAGCAGAGGCGTGGCAAATCAATTTCATAGAACAAAGTTTAGACAAAACTACAAATATAGAGCTGCAGAAAAGAAACAGCAACTTAAGCAGGAGGGCTGGCAATAACAAACCATTAAGACCCTTTATTAACAAACATTACCTAAAAGAACAAGGCTCAATACCAGTCAACATGACAGCAACAAGGCAACAACAAAACAGCAGCAGTGTGTAGACCTGTAACAACAGAAAGAACCACCCTTTAACAGTTACACAGCTTAAACAATTGCCAGGGGGAAATTAATCCGATTTATAATACTTAACAACAGGAATGAGTGCAAATTGCCAGGGATCAGGAGTAGGCCACAGCTGTTTCTTATAACCAGCCTCTGATTAACCCCTAAGAGAGGGGTGAATGTTCATGCTGCGTTTACAGACACCAAGCATGAACCAAACATCTCCTACCAAATCTAACCAATTGCATAAACATTATTCATAACTATACTAAATGCTCTGAATATTTAGACCAAAAACGTTTGGTATTGGAAAGTTTTAGTATATTCAAAGACACAAACACATGCAGAATGACCCCCTAAGGAAGCGTAAGAGTACTTTGCTAAAGTCTTTCTCCAGATGTTATGTCTTTAAAGTGGGAAGTAAATGCAGATTACAGTGCATTGTAATCAGCTTGGAAGTCAATATCTGGTATGATTGCTGTTATTTTCAACACAGCCTGAACTCAGACTCTGACTGTTTAGCCTTTAAAAAGTCTTCAGGAATAGTTTTACAGACTTCTTGAACAATACTTAAAAGCTCTTTAAGTATTGTAAACTTATCTTTGGCATTTTTTAACTAAAACTAAAGTGCCTACAGTTTCCTTTTGGTGTTCCTTTCTAAGTTGTTTGTTATGTGTAGCTACAACTGTGGTTCATTCCTTGAGTTAGGTTTCTTTTCTATGCTTGAATGACTCATAGGTCAGTGTTAAGAGGCTCAAGGACTGGACTAAAAATGAGTAAAAACACAACTAATGGCCAAAGAAAAAGATTTTCAGAAAGTGTGGAGAAATATTGCTTAATGGCTCCTTCAATTCAATTTTATTTATATAGTGCCAAATCACAACAACAGTCGCCTCAAGGCGCTTTATATTGTGTATAAAGCGCCTTCAAAACAAAATTTTGAACTTTTGCACAGTACTTTAGATTTTGTGATGAAGAATAAATACGCATATAAGTAGGCTTTCAGAGGAGGTAGTTGCATTAGCTGCTTCTCATTCAATATATTCCCTTTAATATTAGTTTTTTTGTTTGGTTTTGTTTGGGTTTTTTTTACTTTTAGCATATTTACTAGAATAATCAGGCTTCAGGTGTTAACCTGAAATGTGACTTTTTATAATCTGTCGTGAATAAACCCCCAAAGGCATTGTGTAGTTAATGGCTGTGTTATTTGTTGTTTTTCCAGTCTTACTTAAGGAGAATGATGACAAGGAAATGGCTCACCAACGATGAAGACTTTGATCAACTCTACAGCCGGACAAAGCTGCTTTCCCAGCACTGCAGTCTCATGATGCCACCACATGCCAAGGTGAGAAGGAGGAGATGGCCTGGAAAAAAGCCAACAGGGACAGTCCAGATTTAACCAACCACTTTATTAAGTTTAACAGCCAAGTGTTTTTACTTACAGTACAGGAAAGGCCGATTGTCTCGGAAGTTCCAGTTAATAAATTTGGCTGTCCCATTGTTTTTCTCCGGATGCTGCAAGAG
>VUQG01001928.1:4095-17331 GCA_015106755.1 Etia nguti | reverse complement strand
CCGGTTGGGGTGAGAGAAGGAAGACATGCTGTGGAAGAGAGACAGAGATTAATAACAGGTATGATTCAATGCAGAGAGGTCTATTAACACATAGTGAGTGAGAAAGGTGACTGAAGAAGAAATATAAGAAGTGTAATAAAATCAGTTTTAACAAAGCAAATAACTAAATCGTGCACTTTGCACATTTTTACCACACTACTTCCATTTCAAAGAAAACAAAATGAATATGTAAAAAATGCATTCTTATTCCCTTATAGTTACATTGTATTTATGCAAGCTACAGATTTTGCATAGGTGCACAGACTCCATTAGAGGTTGGATGGCTGATAACTTTCTTCAACTCAATGAGGAGAAAACTGAAGTCCTTGTTTGTGCTCCTGAAAATTTTTTACCTAGGGTTATGGAAAATTTTGGTCCTCTTGCTACATTTGCCAAACCTTCTGTCAGGAATCTTGGTGTAACTTTTGACTCAGCTCTGACTTTGTACAATCACAGCTGAGCTGCAGTGGTTTGGGCAGCAGGCTGTCGCTGTGTGTGTGTGTGAAGATACAAATTTGGTCTAACCTTGGTGGGTTTTTTTTAATCTCCTGACTAAGGGTGTGCCTTTACTAAGATAACTGTGAACCACAGTGGAAGCAGGTAGGGGATCTCTGCCATTTTTGTTTCAATCGTTTTCTCTGTTTTTGCGGCTAGTCAGGGAGCACAGCCAATGTATTTTTGTTTTTCAATAGAGAGATCTCAGTTTGTTTTTAGATAGAAAGGGGGTGTTTTGTTTGTTGTTCTGGCCTTGGAGACCCTGACGAACGGAGCTTCCCTGTGTTCATTCTTGCTTAAGTAGTTTTGTGTAATAAATCATGTTTTAATGACATCTACCTTGCGGCAGTTTATCATTTCTTTTTCACTTTGTGTTACCCCCCACCCCAGACAACACTCCGTTTTTTAAGTGGGGCGTAACAGACGCTCATGCTAAATCTCTGGTTCACTCCTGTTTTTATCACTTAAGAAACATTGCTAAGCTGAGTCCCATTGTGTCACGCTCAGAAGTGGAAAAATTGTCATACCGAAATTATCTGGCACTTTAGTTGATCCATCTACTGTTTGCTGAAGCTTCATCAGAGAGCCAACATCCAAAGAAGAGCTTTGAATGTCCTTCAAGAAACGTGGACAACTTTTTCTGAAGACTGCTTAGAGAAACGACAAGAAAGCTGCTTAAGAGAGTTCAGACTGTGTTGAAGAATAAAGGTGGTCATACCAAATATTGACTTTCAAGCTTGTTAGAATTGCACAAAGCCTGTTTCCATGTATGTTGGTACTTTCAGGAAACCACTTCACCTTCTTCCTGTTTTCTAGCAAAACATAAAGAATTGAGGGGTGTACAATGTTATCCCCCTCCTACTTGGCAGCTATTGTAATTTATGACTTCCAGCATCCACACCTTAATGATCGTACCATAAACAACAAAATGTTACATACATTCCTGGACAACTTGCTTCTATTATAGTCAGGTCACTCTTTTTTTGTCAAAGCACAATGAATCATCCAATGTTGTCTCATTGTTGCTTAGTTATGGAAGCAATAGGATGTTAATATTAATATAATTCCCCGATTTCCCAATGTACACTGCTCAAAAGGCTACACAGTACATACATGTAAAATTACTCTCCCTGAACTGAAACTTTCAATTGACTGAGTCCTTTAATACAAAGATTTTTTCTTGTACTTCCACATTTTTGCCTCTCACTTGCAAAAAAGCCATTGCATCGGAGCTGTTTGTACAATTTCTCTAAGGGTTCTTCTCAAAATACTTAAATCAACACTTTTTTTCAGTCAAAAAGTGATTAGCAGCCAAATATAAAGAGTCACATCAAAAAGAAAAGATAAGAACTGTCAAACACAGTGGTGGTGGTCTTTTAACTTGGGCCGTCTACTTGACAGCTAAAGCTTGGCTGAAATGAAGTCATGCAGCAGGACAATGATCCAAAGGAAAGAAAATAATCAGGTTGGTGCACTGGCCCAGCAGCAAAGTCCAGGGCTCATGCTCATTAAAATGCTCAGGTGGGACCTTAAGAATGCTGTGCACAGTGAAATAATTAAATGTAATGACTAATGTAGTTTGGGTTTGCAGACTTTTTTTTCTTCTTCAAGTGGCGCTAAAACTAAGCTAACATACAAATATGCAATGGCAAGTTCTTTTCCTTCCCAGCCACATGGCTAGGAGTGTGAAACCAGAGTCAGATCATGAGTCAGGATCATGAGTCATTTGAGTCATGTCCCACTCCTTAATAAAAGGTTTAACCTCCTAAGACCCAGAAATTATCTTTTGTTTTCTGTCTGGGATTTGAGTCTGAGACGCTAAGCTTCATTTCTGCATTTATCTATATGACTCCTAATGTATGATCAAGAAGACGTCCTGGGCTTTCTATTCATGCCACATTTTTGGGAGACGTGCTAACAGAGCACATGAACTTTCTTTTTAAAATGGTGGAAATTGCAACATCCATATTTTTATGGCCACAAAATAAGGTTAAGTGATACCGTTTTTGTAGATATTGTGGTTCTATTGCTTAAACTCAAATTCATTTTTTCAATAAATAAGAACCTTTCAAATTAACCCATAAAAAGTTGATTCTGTTCATCTGGACGTAGCGGTTTCAGTGGAAGAAACATTTCGTCACTCAGGTTATAAACTGTAACCTGCACAATGACTTGAACAATGGGCTGTGAGGTCAGTTTCTTGATCAAGGAACTGACCGCACAGCCCATTGTTCGTCATTGGTGCTAGTTTCAGTCATTGTGCAAATGTACAGTTTAGAAGGTTGGGGAAACCTGCAGTCAGCCCACATTAAAGATGTCACTTGGATGAGTGACGAAACGTTTCTTCCACTGAAACTGCTACGTCCAGATGAACAGAATCAACTTTTTGGGATTTTCTTACCGGGATGATTGAGCATGCATCAAGACCTTTTAAATACAAACAGACACACACCAGCTATGAGTTTGATTTCTTTATCCTGTTTATCTTTTATCCTGTCAGTAGACCGCTGACCACACCCGCCAAATTTCTGGTCCTCTGAATACATCAAACAGAAAACACGCAAACTGCTTTTAAAGTAAGATCTGAATTTACTGGTTCCTAGTTAAAGTTAGTTCAGTAAGTTGAGACAGTCTTCAAAATTAGGCAGCCCATCAAAGTATGAATTGATCTAAATGATCTGATACAGCGAATAGTGAAAACTTTCTTAAACAGAATTCAACAAGGCTGCCATGGAAAGATGGTTCCCCTCATAGGCTGGTGTCCTGAATGCCAGTTCAGCAACTAAATCCCACAACTTCAGAGTTATAGTTACACAATACTTCGTATCCATAACGGACTTTGCCTCTGCACAGGTTTCTCAAAAGCTGGTATGTCCTCCAGCTGAACTTTCACCTTCTTGCTCTGGTGTCTGGCCTTCCTCCACATCAAAGTTTGACTCCACTACCACAGCTCTGAGTAAACTATCTAACAGCCACCATATCATTCTGTGATCAACAAGACGCGATGCCCATTTTGAGGGATATAAGATAAAACATAAATCTCAGGACGTTAATCCAAACACAGATTTCTATTACCCAAATTAAACTTAGTTAAGAATGTTTTAACCTCTAATAATCTGGCAAATGCAGAGTTACCACATGGGCTGCTTTCTTACAAAACTTATTAAATGTTCTGCATATGCAGTGAATTACGCTTTTTTGCTCCGAGCATCGTGGGGAATTGTGAAATCATTTTCTGGGAAGGAAAGTATTTCAATAGTTGGATCAAGTAGAGTGGCAGAGAGAAAAGTTGTGAAACTTCATGTGTGGAGGCATGTTAAGTAGAGTTTATAACTCTAAGCAAGGTTCTAAGGAAAATCTGTTGCTGTCACTGTTTTCTCTTGAGCCCTTGTTTATTTTGCTTTGGCACACCTAAAAACTGAAAGTGAGACAGAAAATACATATATGTGTCTCCAGACTTTCATATAATGAGCTTCTGGGATCTAGTTCCTTCTTTCATAACAAGCGAAACAAGTTCGTTGGTTCAACATTTTCTGACCTGCAACACCAATCACTCTTTATACCTGGTAGAATTTTGAGCTGCTGAATTCATTAAAGTATGAGATATTGAAAAGGGCCCCAATGGAAATGCATAATAATATTGCAGTGTTCACCTTAAGCTGAATGCATTGAACTTTAATTCACACTTAGTTTAACACAAATCCCTGCTGCACTGGGAGATGGACTGCTTGACACAAAATGATAAACAACAGACTAAACAACAAAACACAGGAAGTTCTTATCAGTGACCATGAAAAGGGGGAAAAAATAGTTCAGTTATCTAGTTTTGCAAAGGCTTACAGGAATAAACAAAAACATGCAAAAAAAAATAGAACTGTGACAGTTATACATATATTATACGCTGAATGTTAAACAAAACTACAGAAGCTTAAATAAGCTGTTTAAATCAGATTTAGAAGCTGGATGTGCAAAAAGCTACCAACTGAGCCATCAGCTGACAGCTGCCAATGAGATGAACTATCTGTGTGGACTGACTTATTGTTTAATCAGGGAGGCCATTTGGTTCAGTTACATATGTTTGCAGTCATTTTTAAGTAACTTATAATAAATAAGATATAATGGGCAGCTATCAGCCAAAGCTCAACATTTATTAAATCCACAGGGAGTTTTCAGATGCCATCCTGATGTTGTTTACATCCGTTAATGTTGTTTATTCAAACAAAATGAAGCATCAAAATTACCCTAAACACAGACGTATTTTCATCATCAGTGTAACAAGATCAAAAGCCTTCCTCCTAACTTCCTGCTGTGGAGCAAACGCAGAAACAATCTAAAGACAACAATCGCAAGATACGATCCCTAAATGTATGGTCTTGGCTTGATTATGTTATGTCTCTGTGTGTATATGCACAGACATTGTCACGATATGCGTAGGCAGATCGTGTGGGTTCTTTTAAGTGAGGACCCAAATGCAGACCACAAAAGATGAAAACGGGAAGTTTTAACCCTAACCCTACACCAAACAAGGAGAAACATAAATAATAAACTAAACAGAGGATCGCCTGAACTGGGAAAACTAAGCAAAATAAAACTAAACCTGGAACATTAGCGAGACCTTGGAAATTCTGGGAGGATACAGGAGAGCCACGCGGAAATGCAGATGCGACGACAGAGGTCAGGGGAAAACTCGCACAATATATACAGACCAGGTGACCAGGGGAAGAGGAAACACATGGGGAACACAGTCGATACAAATTAACCTGACGCCAAAAGGAAAGCAAAACTAATCATACTGAACACGGAAAACCCGTGACTGTCGAAATAAAACAGGAAACCTAGACAGTCGTGGACTGAACATGACGGACAGACGAGGAACACGCACACTGTAAAAATATAGAGAGGGGGAAAGGGGACTGGCAATGAGACATGGACACAACAAAGCACAAACAGAACATGATGGCTGGGGGGAAACACACATGACAGAAGGAATGGATCACATGGGAAAAACATGTAAACAAGAGGAGGAGATGGGAAACAAAGACATTACTGGAAAACATGAAGGGTGAGGGAGACACAAGGGGAATCTTATAAACAATGAACTAAAACAGGGCAACCTATAGGCCAAACAGAATGAGCTTACGATAGCTAAATCATAAACCATCAAAATATATTCAACTCAAAGCACTGGGTCAACCAACCCAGGAACGTGACAGACATGGACTTTTTTATTCTGATAAGCTTCTGTGTTTCAGTAAGACACACTCCCTCCACTACCGAGGTTTATATGCAAATGTAGCACAAACGTTAACCAAATTTCCACACCATATGAGTCAACTACATTCTGCACCACCACCCTAAACCTGCAAGCTGCACATTAATCAAAAAACTATGGACTATATCCTATAAATGTCTGTCACATAAATGTTAGAAACTTACAATCTCTAAATCTGTGAAATCTGAATTTTACAAATGAAATTGCTGGGGGGGGGGTATTTTTAGAATAATTAGAATAGTTTCATTAGCATAAACAGGCACTAAGTTCAAACTTAGGTGCTATTAACAAGACCCTACATTGAAAAGCATTGCCTGCTTTGTGGCATCTGCATCCTTTGTCATTCTATCAATGTAGGATTTAGATGTGCACTTAGCCATATTGTACCATATTAGCACTAACACAGACTCATTTCACTAACTATAAAAAACACCCACTCAGATCATGTTTCCCCTGTCAGAGTGGCATTATGAAGCAGTGAAATGGCTTAATGAAGGCACTGAAATACTGAAATAGAGGCCAGCCCTCAAACTTGAGCTGAACTCTTTGCAGATAAGAAAGACATTCATCTTCCACGTGGTGTTACAACAGCACTGGCTTGGAGACTCTTCAGCAGGACCCAAGACTTAACACTTTAAAGTTCAAAGTTTTTATTTATGGAATTGAGAAACCTAGGAGTCTTGGGTAAACTGGTCAGACAGTCCGAGAGGGCAACTCTGGGAGAGAGGAGAATTAGTCCAGGCCAAGTTATATGTCAAAGATTGCCTAACAGTGCTGAAAAGCATCCTTACTTGAAAGAAGCAAAGATAATATGTCAGGTTTCTGTGGTAAGTTGGAAGGTGATTCAGATGAGCGGTAAGTATTTGGCCAGAATCTTCCAGATGAAATAGATCAACTTCACAGGTCAGTGGGTATTATAGGGGTGTGCACTCAGAATTCATGTAGGAATCACTGGAAACCAAGAGAACGGGAATGTTAGCACTTTGTGAACTAGAACCATGACAGGGCTTGATTATCACAGATAACAATCTGATGGAGACTGGATGTTGGTCCTGAATTCCAGAGAGGTAATGAGTCTAAAAAGAGACCTGCAGGTGGCGCACAGGCAAGTCAAACCTATCAAAACTACTGACCGGTGCAAGACCGTGACACAAAGACAGCACTAATAGGTAGATGGATGGAAAATACAATTGGTAATTGGTAATTTACGTGCTGTTATGATTCCCTTGCCAGTCATGTTGATCATTGACAAGTGTGCATCACTTAGAATATTGGGACACGATCCTTTCTGTTGTCTGCGGAGCAGCTAGCAAACCACAGTGTATCTTCTTAATAAAGAACCCATTCAAGTATGTTTCCTTTATATCACTACTATGCCACATCACTTAGTTATGTGTTCCTCATCAAAAGATATTCAACCGCAATCCAAAGCAATGGCTTAAAAATAATGTGGACGCGACGATGGCACAAAAACAAAATTTGATTTATAGAACAATAATGCCTGCAGAGGTTAAGCAAGTCTTTAACTCATCATCAAGTTATCTGACAAATTGAAACAACACTTTCTATTTTCCTAAATCAAACCTCCTCCTCGTCCTCCTGCCCGTGTTAGAGACTGAACTGTTTCTGTTGCAGTTGGTGATTGTATTCCTACCTCTTGGCCTAGTTTCATAGTTTCTGTCTTTGCTATCCATGCCTATCCATGCCAGTCTTCTAAATATTAGGTACTTTGAAAATCCACTTTTGTTCCAGTGTTTTCTCTACAATGTCAAGAGCCCTGTCATCCTTTAAATCTGAGACAAGCATCACTAAAACAGGCTTACAGAATGTCTAAAGTCCTGAGAGAAGCACTTAACAAAGAAAAACATAGAATCCATGAAAACATAAACCAACTTCATTTAATCAAACACACAGAATATTTTAAAAAGAACAGCAAATTACATCTATTGTAGCATCATGCACTTGAAGATCCCAGCTGCTTTATACTGATTTTAGCGCTGCATTTAATACTATCTACTACTATCTAAAACAATTGAGTGTACACTCTTAATTATTAAATGGGATCATTCTTGTTCAAATTTAATAACACTCTGTCCCAGCTGAAAGCAATGAGTACTGGGTGCTGCTCAAGGTTGTGTTAGATCTCCTGTTCTTTTCGTACTTTCTACAAATGAAGTCTCGGCTAAGCGCACACAGAACTCTATTTTTAAACACTCGTATGATTGTTCCAAGTTTAAGTCTGCTTGACGAGAAAGCAGATATGATGATTTCCAATAAATGAAAGTTTATGGCATTGTGTGATCATAACCACTTAATTTTAAAAGGAAAGAAAACCCAAGAGACTGTTGGAGTATCCGTGGTCATCCTGTTGTACAGGTTCAGTCTGATAAGTAGCTTGGTCTTTACAGTGATAGCAGTTTTACTTGGAGTTTTCATGTTGACTGGGTTTGCTCTTGTGAACAACAGAGATTACATTTTTTACACAGACTGTGCCTATAAAGTGTTTATCAAAAAATCATGCTTCTGTTCTTGACTGCTGGAGTTTGGTGTGGTGGTTAGCACTGTTGCCTCACAGCAGGAAGCAGGAAGGGCCTTTCTGTGTGGAGTTTGCGCATTCTGAGTACTGCGTTTTCCCCTCACAATACAAAGACATGCAATTATCATGGTTAGGTTAATTGATGATTAACCTCTGTGTGTTAGCCCTGCGACAGACTGGTGACCTGTCCAGGCTGTACCCTGCCTCTCACCCTATGGTAGCTGGGATAGGCTCCAACCCCCAACCCTGAGAAGGATAAGCGGAAGAGAATTGGATGGATAGATGGATAGTAACAGTGAAACTGAGGCGCAGATGGCCATGAAAGTCATAGGTCAAGCAGCAGTGGAAAATATTATTATGCTGTAGGTATGGCATGTATTAATATGTCGGTGTGGATTTTGGTGTATATTATGGTGCTGCAGATCATTTTAAGCCAGGGAGCAAAGGTGCTAAAAGTCTAAAAACTGTGTAAGTTTTTAGTACTACTTTAGTACGACTTATCAGTACTACTGCTAAGTTGTAAAAATGTAAGGGTAGGTTAGAAATCCTAAAATAGAATTCCAAATAAGGATAGCTTATTTGCATAAAGCAAAATTATTTCAAAGAGTTCATGTTTCGTGATGAGTCCACAGAGTGTTTCTGACAAAGCACAATCCTCGGTGAGTTTAAAAGAGTGGCAGCTGTAATATCAAAGGAATCCTTAAAGCTAATGTCAACTCTGTTCAGGCTTTAATCATCTGCTTGTGGAACATTTAAGAAGTGAGCGCCTTAATATTTCACAATTTTACTGGAAATGTAAAAGTAAGGTTGAACTGGCTGAACACACATAACATTATGTATGGCATCAAAAGGCCATTACGGGCTAACATGTAAACATCACCACAAAGATTATGAATAACAGAGACAGAGGAAGACCAAGTCGCAGACCTTTAGACCACTTACTTACTTACTTAGTTCAGTAGTTGCTTTGTTTAATAAGGACAGAATAAAAATGAATATCATTGCTGGCCCATTATAAGTACATTAGATTGTCTGAGGTGAATGTATTTTATAAAGTATGAGTGCAGAAAACCAGGTAACTCTGCAGGATCCACATGTTTACTTGCAGGCCAAATCACTGCGTAAAAATGCATATTTTTAAATAAGCAATTATTTCTGTTGACCTTCATTGTCAAGTTCTTTCTTTCCTTTGAGAACTTTTGCATCCATAAGTTTTAACACATAATGAGAAAATTTTAGTTACTGATATGAAGACAAGGTTTTTGTGCTATGTTAGAAAAAATTGTAAATATGGCCTCAGATTGTGTTTCCTTCTTCAGAATGCAAAATGAGTGGAAATTATGGGTATGCGTATCATGGTTTCTGTGTTTTTCCTGGTTATGCTTGGACAAGAACACCTCTGACCTCCTCTAGTCACAACTTCTCAGCATTAATAACTGCAGACATCTGGAAAAGGCAGCAGCAGATGAATAAAAACAGGGCTATTTCCTGTAAAGTCTCCCTTTTCTTTTAGAATAGCCATAGCTCCACTCTTTCTGGCTTTGGTAATTGCGGTGTCTGCCAGTTCCTGTTTCACCAACTGCTTTCCTCCATCACAGAACTTAGCAGGCAACAGTTCTGATACTTTCACTTTTTCATTTAGGCTCATGTGTTTTGCAAAGACTGTACTAAGACTGTGGTTACATGTCAGGTTGCACCACTAGGTTCTTGTAACATTGTGGGAAAGACTTTAAAATTATAATATTATGAGCAAAAAACATGAAAAGTCAAAATGCTTCCTCTTCTGGAAACATGAGAGACAAAAAGCTTGTTTTACAGCATCAAATGACCAGAAAAATGTCATATAAGTCCCCAATTTATGATCTACCCAAGTGAAAGGCCACAACAATTTGAATAAAAAAGGATTATTATATTTTGTAATGGTTGAAACATGAATATACTAGAGCAAACATTTCTTTATTTTGTATTTGGTTTGGCTAAAGTCTGAACTGAATTCCCTGTATTTTATTTTAGGAAACAATCTCAGATCACAAGACCAGCAGATTTTATCAAAATTTCATTTTCTACAGTAGCTTAACTTTGTTGGCAATTTAAACATTTATATTTCCATCATGTTTGGCAAACTCCACTTTTCACTGTCAGTTCTAACTCAGAGTTAAAGGGTAAAATACATTTCTAATTTATTATCCCCAAATAGGATGAAAGCCTGTTTTTGAAACTAGAGAAACACAAATTGACTGTGTAATCTTTTTAAAAGCTTAAGTAGAGTTTGAAAATAGGAAGCTGACTGATAGGGGGACTACAGTCTATATGTGCGTGAGAGACAGAGAGATATCAAGATCAACATATTTTGTGTAAAAAGATGCAATTCCTCTATGTGACTCCCCAAAAACAAAAAACTAGAACTGAAACATAATAATCAGTTAAGATTTGGGGTTTAGAATGTGCTAAGGGAATCTAAACTTTACATTAGTGTTTTCTAATCTTTCAAATTAAAGAATCCCAGAAACCTGTGAAAGGAAAAGAAAAATGGCAAATGGCAGACAGTTTCTTGTGGGTACTATTGGTGGTAGCAAGGGTACTATTCATCCTCTCGTTATTTTATGTATGAATGGCCATAGGGTCATACAACTTTTCTTGCTTTTATGATTAAGAAGAGCCGAAAAGCCTGTGAATATATACTTAAATGTATGACTTCCTTCACATTTTTCAAAGCAGTCCAGGGTGCCCAACTGGAGTTTTTGTTTTGTCCCTGGGCCTCATATTTGGCATAATGACAGAATACTCAGACATTATAGTCAGTGATTTTGCAGTGATTTTTCAGTTTTTAACAGAGCTTAAAGGTCTTTTTTAGCCCTGAAAAAATTGTGTTGCTATTGACTTCTTTTGTTAACAATACCAGTACACATTATTATTACACACATTATTATTATATTTAGGTAACATGCATGTAAGCTAAGCACTAAAAGTCGCACTGGTTATTTATGAAAATGTGTTTCAAGTGGCGTGTTTGCACCTGCTGTTAAAATGAAGGATACCACACATTTTTGTGGCAAATGATAGAAAACAATGTTAAACCTGTTCAGGCCTGACACTTCTGACTTTCTTAAGGAAGTGAAAATATTCTTTACGTTCCTCTTTTGCCTAGATGTTTTATGAACAGTAGTTATACGAAAACAGGTATTATGTGTTTAAAAAATATATATGCGGAATTAAGTTACAAAGCTCCTGAGTGAATGTGAGATTTTGCTTCTAAAACACATGTTACCCACTATGAGGTTTTACAGTCTCACGCTCACATCATAGGTGCAAACTCAGAGGAAGCCCATATAGGTGCATAAACAGCAAACGGAGCAGCGTTTCTCACTGTGTGACTTCACCAACATCCTCACATCAAATGGTATTTGCGTACTTATTTGCATCTCATCCTTGACTCAGTTGAGTCGATCTACTGCTGAGATACGGCTGTTAGTTGCTGCATTAAGGAAAAATGTGTTCGACATTTCCCTGCTGCTTCCCCCGCAGATCCTGTAGATCCTGCAGAGTGAAAGGTAAGAAAAACCGTTACTGTATCATAGCAGGAGATTTAAGTTATAGGCAGTAAAAACCACACAGGTCAAATGTGGCTGACAAGTGTAATTGACAAAAAAAATTCCTATAAAAATCAAGTGAAGTCATTTAAATTGTAAAAGAGACACTTTGAATTTTTCTCAATTGCTGTTGCAATTTTGTATGAAATCATAGAGGGCCTTGAAGGGGAAGCACAATTGCCTCAGATCTGACAAACAACCAGTGCAAGAAAACAAAACTTGTTTTGACCTTTTGTGCCTCACTTTAGTGGTTAGCGCTTTACAGCAAAAAGCGCCTCGTAGTCGACTGGGGCCTTCATGTGGGGCGTTTGCATGTTCTTCCTGCACCTGCGTGGATTTCCTCTCAAAGTGTACGAGTGTAAGCTTGTCTTTCTCTTTTTCTTAGTCCAATAATTAGATCTCCCAGATCGGGATAAAGAAAGAAAGGAATCCTAAATGGACTGGTGTTTATATAGCGCAATAGAGCAAGGAGCTGAAAGGTTTAGAGGAGCCTATGCGGGGGTTTGTGCGTGTATGTGTTTTTGTTATTTCCCCATCTAGACATCATAATACCTAAAGCCTTCAGAGCGCTGCATTAAACAGTACATATTATTATAGAGAGTGGCTACAAACACATTGTCCCTGTTGGGCATCCTCAAAGCTTTTATCTCTTCCTCTCAGCTTTCAGCTTCCTGCTCTAATCCTGCCTTGCTCCAACTCATCTCCTGGCAGCTCTTCCAAAATGTTGAGTAAAATCCCTTCTGCCTGACCCAGTAGCCTCTGCTTCCTGAATTACGGACATGTTTTGAAAATGTGTAGTAAGTTGTGATGTCCACTACAAATAAAAAAAATCTGAATAAAGGTTTTCTTATGAGAGGGATGAAATTACAATACATTTCTGAAATCCTACTAAATCAAAATTAAGACTCTCAAAGTTCGATTTATTTTAACCACAGACTCATAAGGTGTGGGGAAAAAATGTCACTTAACATGGAAGCTGTCGTTCCTGTCATTTTGAACAGAAAGTCCATGTCCTCTGGCATCAACAAAGAGGCCATGGTGTTCTTTTGACAGTTCAGTAGGACTCATACAGATTACAGAAATGGTGTTTGATGCCGAAGTCTCAGTCATATGCATCAGGAGCAACTCAGGGTTCAGTATCTTGTCCAAGGATACTTCCAGATGCAGGCTGGAGGAGCCAGGGATCAATCAATCCACAGATTTTGCAACTGGTAAACGACCTGCTGGACTACCTGAGCCAGCAGCTTTTTACAGATAATGTGGGTTTTTTGGGGGGGGGGGGGGGGGGGGGGGGGAGGATCTAA
>VUQG01001923.1:31664-42595 GCA_015106755.1 Etia nguti | reverse complement strand
TCCAGTGCTCTCCACCAGACCTCACAGGAGAAAAAAAAAAAAAGGCAAAGAACCAGAATAAATGGTCAGTTCCACAGAGACCCAGACAAGACGTCCAGTACAGGGTCTGCTTTTGCACTTATACACATGTGAGCCGGGGGCCAAACTCACGCCTAAATCAACCAACAGACTGTGTGACACAAGGGAAAGAGTGTGTGTGTTTTTTTATCTGTACACACGCATAAGGAGGAAAAAAAAAAAAGCAGAGCAGGGGTCCTGTATGACCGTGAAGCCAGACTATCCTAGAGCACATGGTCTCCAGCCTGCGGCCAGTACCCCACAGAAAACTGCAGATTGATGGTAGCTCAGCTGAATTTTTGTTTTAGCCTTTATCATTTATCTTCTGTAACCT
The DNA here is from genome assembly GCA_015106755.1 of Etia nguti. Classification (NCBI taxonomy): domain Eukaryota; kingdom Metazoa; phylum Chordata; class Actinopteri; order Cichliformes; family Cichlidae; genus Etia; species Etia nguti. Next base: position 42,204 of record VUQG01001923.1, on the reverse strand, counting down.
GGAGGGGATAAAACATCATCCTGATGCGGCATCAGTGACAGCAGGTCGGGGGTCAAGGCCTTAAGGAGGACCCTGCTGGGGCCTGTAGAGAATACTTCACGATTCTTTACAGAGGATTAAAGAGATGATCCATGGAGTAGATTTAGATGCTCCAGTTATCCCTTTGAAAGTTTAGATCATTTGCTTAATAGAAAAAAAAGATCTAGCCACTACTGATGATGTTTTTACAACTTTATGCACCACTACATGCAGTGATTAATGGGGCTCTGTTATGTTCATATCCAAATGCATATTTTTATTCTTGGACTATATTAGCGTAGCTTCGCATGACTGACAGTTCAAAAATAATGTTTATTTATCTTATACCGGGCCTTGGTGCAGACTCTCAGTTCATCCACAGACTGGCAGAAGGAGTTTCAGCTACTTTCCCTTTACTCTCTCCCTTCTTCTGATCAGCTGCCCATTGTAAACTGAATTTTCTGCACTGACAGCCAGAGCCGCATGCCTCCGACTACCATATTAAGGATGTTCGTCCTCACTAATAGCATACAGAGCCACAAGTAGAAAAAAACCATCAGAAACCAAGTTCTTAGAGCAGTTGTAAGCCTGAACTTGTGCCTCATATATAACGACTTAATTATTTGAAACTTTGGCCATGTTTCGTATAAGCACACATTGTTATTAAGAGTACTAACATTACAGTAAAGACGCAATACTCTACCAAATGCACTTTTCCACTGGGTCCTTTCTGTATAAGGAAAATGTAAATCCAGGTCTCGTGATTTTCCCCGATTCTCCTTTTTCCTTTTCCAGTTGACTGTTTGAACGCAGACATTAAAATACAACTCTCTTTATAGATTCAACTTGGATGGAGTGGATTTAAGGTCAGAAAACCAGACCAAACTGCATCTCTGGAATTAAAGGTCATCTTTAAATAGAAATCATCTTCCCTCAGTGACTTTTTCCACATTTTCAGACAATTTCAGGATTACTGAATTTCTATGAATGCTTACAATACACAACACAGAAAGAAGCAAAACTAGCAAATGGGTTTGTAATGTAATACCTATTCTGAACTTCTTAAAATTTCCCCGTGATAACCACCAGAAATTCCCCTTTTGTTTCGAAACAAAATGCTGAAACCAGAAAACCCACTCTGGAAGCTAACTAAGAGTAAACCACACTATTAAAAGAAATACTGAAGTTCAAGTATTGACTATAAATACTATATATACTCTTTCTGCATCAAGTAAAGTCACCTGGTTGTAAGAGTAGTGTGATTTAATGTCCCGCTGGCTAAATATAGACCCAGCCTCACAGCAGTAAAATCAAATTTAGTTTGACTTATCAAATTAGATAACAAGGAGGGGACAAGGAAGCAGCAGCAGCAGCAGCAGAAATTCTGTCATGGGTTAGCCGTCTGATTTTCAGGTCATAAGGCTTACTCGCTCACATACCACACAAATGGAGGCTGCAGACAAAGTGTGTCGTCAGGGGCTTCACATACAAGCAGAGTCTGCCAGCAGATATCTGCCACTTGTTGGCAGTGGAGATTTAAGATTCGCTTCGCTAATGACAGACAGCATAAAGCCGGCAACGTGAAATAGCTAATCCAACACCTGTTTGATTCTTATGACTTAGAGAAGTTAAGACAAGGATTTAAGCAGCTTTAAAGCACAAAAAAACTACAGAAAAAAAACTGATATTGCTTCACTACTAATGCAGCAACATGTTCGTTACACAGGTTGATTGGGTAAAAGGTGCTGATGTAAGTACGTGTAATGTCTAGCAGCCACGACATCTGTGCAGCATCTGAGAGCGCACAGCTAAAAATTTTTAATAATAGAGAAGCAAACTGCAGCTGTAAAAGAGAGGGGAACGGGGTGCCTTATGCGGGGTAGTGTAATTAGTTTCTTGGCCAACAGTCAAAGTGGACAAATCAGAGGGAGTGCCGTTAATGGAGACCAGACATATGAGAATCAAAATGTAACAACTGAGCTTCACCTGTCATCGCGGGGCGAGTCGCACAAAGTTGTTATAGGACGGCAGCCGTGAGCATTACCCACAGTCTGCTGAGGACTGAGACCTCTATGTCAGGAATGTTGTGAGTAATGACGTGTGTGTATATGTGTGTGTTATATTAGATTACGAGTCAGCTTAAAGTTGTATCCGTGTCATTGTTCACCCCAAAGTGCCTGGGATTCCACACGTAACACCGAGAAGAGGTTATTCAATATTCCCAGGGCGTGGCGGCAATTGCCAAAACTCCAAACACCGAATGTTTGATTTCACGAGCGCAGCCAGACAACACACCACCGCACATTAGCACCTATACTGATATGATCTCAGTATGGACAAAGTGTTTCATGAATTCTGCTCATTTAAATGTATTCATCAGCACGGAAAGGTTCTTCGGAGTAAAATGCCTCAACCCCGCGCTCCACTATGAGCTCAGTATCAGTAGAACATCTGTTAGTGGCAGAGAAAGTATCACACTGATTAGTTTAGACTTTGAACTCGCACAGAATGAGACCAAATTCATACATCATTTCTCAGGAATGGAGATTGCACGCAACCTCCTTTGATAACAAGTCCTAGCTGACTTTTTTTTTTTTTTTAACTTTATAAGCCCAGGAAATTTACAGGAAAACTACTGTTACGTTTAGTTACAAAGACATACAGTTACTACATAGATAAGCCCAGTTGATACAATGCCAAACATGGACTTAGTAAGATGCTGCACCTCCCCTTTGATCAAGAAACCGTTTGCTGGCTCATCTTTAGAAGTTTTCAAGAGGCGGGAGAGAAGTTTTGTTCCTGACTATCACAACCTTTTATTGTGTTATTTCAAAGCTGAGGTGTGTTTAACAGAGGAAGCTGATATTTAGAGGTTTAAATGTGGAGTTAAAACTCTCATCGTCTCAGACTCTCTCAGACGTGTTTGGCTTGCAGCAGATGTTTGTTACAGTTAATTCAGCAGCAGGAGAGAGGTCCCTATTGTTTTTTAACCCATCGCAACAATCACCATTAGTGTTATTACTATTATTATTATTACTACTATGTCATTACCTAATCATTATTCTTTCAGCTTCTTATAACTCAGGCTTCATCTTAGTGGCTGTGGCTTTCATCTCTACTGGTCAAAATAACCCAAGCAATGACAATAAGGTTGAAAACCGAAAGTTAAGCCAGATTTAAAAGGGTCTATTTATGGGGAGCAGAGCATTACAGCACCAGTCAGACAACTTGGATAATATCTCATCTTTTTAAACACCTTCTAGTGTTTTTGTGGAGCATGATAAGTCGAATGAATGTAAAAAGGTATTTGGGCGACATATCAGATCGAATGTTTTGTGTGTGCACTCGCTGACACACGCTGACACACGCAGACACACGCAGACACACACAGAACAAAGAGCCGGCTTTAATGAGCTGTCAATCAGTGATTTAATGAATGTGTGAATGCTGTGTGATAGACACTACCTTTCTAACATATCTCTGTCCATTCAACTCATACAGCAGGCGACTTGTATAACAAGTTGTACACCATCGATAAGGTAAGTGTCAACAACAACAAAAGGAGATAAATGATGCATAGTTTTTTCTGGCAGGGAGTAAATCCTGTAAACAACAATGTCAGCAGACAGAGAGAAGATATAAATAATGTAGCCTATTTCACAACAACAGATATTTCAAGCTTAAATCATCAAAGAACTCAAAGGCACTCACTTTTCAAATAAAGTTTATTCTCACAGCATGGTCGTGTTTAACCTTAAAACAAAGTGTTTCGGCACACAACCCTTTATCAGGCAGTGAAACAGAGTTTATTAGAGTTCACTAGATCTTTTCTAAAGGTGTTCCAGCGAGGACCTCGTTGAAAGCTTCCACTTAGAGTGAGAGTGGAATATTCCACCTGTGAAGCTCCACCAATCTTCAAAACCTGGACACATGCAGGAGCCCAGAAAAATATCAATACCGAGCCCAAAACATTCATCAAACACACAGCAGCAGCAGCCACAGACAACAGGAATGCAAAGGCAAATAAGGTTTATTAAAAAAAGAAAAAGAAAAAGCAAAGGGCGGGTGGGGGACGGGAGTATTTAGTGGCCTGTGATTTATAAATCCAGAAATGTTCCCTTTGGTTCAGACTCATGTGTCTGTCACCAGTTCATATGGAAAGAAGAATATGGTCGATCTTAAACGCTTGTAATGTAGATAGGTAACTACTTGTAAGCTTGTTAGAGGTTAGCTAAGCTTTAAATTTGATTTATTTTTTACATTTTTACATTTTTTTACAAAAAACTATTCTGTTACAACAACAATGTTATGTTGATAATTCATGTGGAGATTACTTTGACACAGTTAAACATGTGGCAAACCAAAAACAAAACCCTGTGGAAACACCCTCCCCAATAGCAGGAGTATATCCCAAGTACAGCTCCAGGAGGACAACAAAGTCACAGGCTTTGCTCCAGCCTCCAAACTCACATTAAACATGCATATATATCCTTAAGAAAGCCAATCCCTGGAGACTTCAGCCTGCAATTCATCAAAGCATGGAGAGGATCCACTGCCAAGTTCTCGTCTGGTGTCAGACACCATCAGGCAACCCCAGAAGACACCTGTCCATGTCTCAAAACAAGCTGTTAGGTTGAAGGTTTTAATGTTGCGTTGATGTACATTTACATCTACAGTTTAATTTTATTTATATAGTACTAGATCACAACAACAGTCACCTTGAGGCGCTTTATATTATAAGGTAAAAACCCTACAATAATACAGAGAAAACCCCAACAATCAGATGTCCCCCTATGAGCAACCACTTGGCAACAGTGGTAAAGAAAAACTCCCTTTTAACAGGAAGAAACCTCCTGTAGTTCAGGGTGAGTGGAGGGAGACAGGACAAAAGGTACTGTGAAAATCGTAAACATGTTATTTTGTGAGATTAACAGAATTTATCCACAAGCACAAAAAGTGTCAGAGCTTTTTTCAAATTATTTTTAAAAAATAATTAAAACATGAATAAAAGAGAAAAAAAAACCTGACATGTATTTTTAATTATTTTAACCCCAAGATCCTGACAGCACCTAAGCACTGTGAAAACCTTGAGTTTGCCTTTGTTTTCCTTTACAAAAGAGTCTGGTAACCCCAGGCCTTTTACTACAATATGACATGATTTTCCTTGTCCTGTCTGAAGAGGCGTTATCGACATTTGGCAAATACCTGCCTCACATTTTTAATGTTTTGACAGCCATTTCAGCTGTGCCTCCACACTGTCACAGTACAGAATCTGTCTGACTGGATGGGAAACTTTTATTTCAATGCCAAATTTGCTGCCAAATTTGCAAACAGAGGTTTACATCAGCGCTGTAACTATTTTATCAACCGATTCACACTACAACCTGGGTTTTCCCTCTTATCTGTATTTCAGTTTATTTAATTTAATAACTGTACAGTACTCTGTTTCTGGTAACCATTTTCCTTTATGTAAATATGTAAAAAATTGCGTATGTTTCTGTTCTGTGTTCTGTGTACTGTTTGTATATGTGTCTTTCTTGCTGCTGTTACACCCAAATTTCCCCTTGTGGGACAATTAAAGGATTATTCTATTCTATTCTATTCTATTTAGGTGCTTTAAGTGAACTAAAGATGCACTAGCTCCTAAAAGAATGAACTCCAACAAAGTCTAAACCCATCCCTGTTTACGTGCTACAACTTGGAAACATGGTAAACAACAGAAGAAGATGCATACATCAAGTGCTCATGAAGTTAGTTATCCTATGATTGGTTTAAACCTTCGATAACAGCTCTAGGCTTCTAAGTTCAAACAACATGTCCCACAGCAGCTGTAGTGTAATGGTATTGTTTGGTTTTATTTTTAAGAGTCTGTGCAGCAGATATTACATACCATGTGATAAAATGCAGCAATTACAACTTTCAGCCAAAAAAAAAAAAAAATCTCATAAAAAAATAAATAACTTGGATTTTATTGAGATGATTTACAGTCTTTTGCTTTCAGACACTAGTCGGTAATTATCAAATGCAGGAGTCCCCATATTTTCTCGGTTATGCCTTAGGAGCTTTAAATGCAGTCCTGACTTGCCCTCGCTTTGCATCCCTGCTTTCTTTCTGGCTACAGTTACATGCTGAGAAGTCTCTGGAGAGAAACAGCAGCACAGCTCACCTAAAACTGTCTGCCTGCTCGAAGCGAACAGGCTGAAAACACATTTTCTGGTATGTGAGTCGAGTCTGCCAAGTTAAGTTTTACACCTAAAAAAAAAAGCCTGCCTTTAGCCCCAACAATAAAAAAGAAATGAAACAAGCTGGCTCGTTTCTTGTCTGCTCCTTCCCTCTTATATTCCACAGGGACACCTAAGGGAATGAGGAAAAGACGAGGGGGTAACCAGCCTTGTTCTTGTAAAAGGCTGGGACAACCTGCTACGCTAACCCTCTCTTTTGCTGTAGCAGCCGTGCCCTCCAGCAGTGGTCGGGGGATTTGTTAAGCCCTCTCCTCACGGTTAAGTTGAGAGGTCACAGCACATTCCCGGCATTTTCTGTATGTTTGTTTTTCACCAGCAAGGCTCACAATGCAGCCGGCTGCTGCTACAAAGGGCTGTGTTTGTCTTTGATCAGCGTATCACACCTGAGTGGGTCTAGACATTGACTGAACAGCGAGAAAAGAAAAATCAGAGTTTGTTTTTTGACTTTTCAGACAGCTCTCATTAACTTTTATTCCAACATCAAAGTTGGGTTTTTTTTGTAATCCATCCTAAACTATTATCAGAGCAATCTAATTGGGCATCAGTCTTTGCAACAAACAGACCCAGAATCAAAATTTGACATTTTCTGAACAGCACATGCGGTCTTTATCATCCTTTCTCTTTTCTGTTACTGACGTCTGCTCGCCGTCTGGCCGGGTTCAGCAGACTCCACATGGTGCCGTCATGCTATGTAGGTTGAGCTCTGCAGGCTCCCGACCAGAAAGACTCAAAAGAAGTTGGTACGTGCCGACAGCGCTGACCAGACGCATCTCTGGAGTGAATTAGCGTCACACATTTTACTTTACCGTGGAATTTCAAACACCGCCTGACTTAAAACAATCACAAAAGCAAAGGTGCTTCCACACAAGACAGCTCCACTCCTTATTACTGTGTGAATAAAATATCACCTGAACTACTCTACTTATTAGCTTACATCTTCATAAAGGGCTTAATGAGTGCAGTGGATGAGATGTAGTGGTGTTGACGCTCTGTCAGAAGATTTTAACAGAAGCAGCTGATGTTACACAATGAATCTATGCATGAAAGGGTGCACGGGTAAGTACAGCTCTGATGTCTGGAAACGTGTTGTGAATATTTTCAACTGCAAATGCAGAAGTCAAATATTAAGCACGAAGAATTCTGATCAAATAAAACAGCAAGAGTGATGAAAGGCTGTGTGGATGAACTGATGATTTCACCTTGGGCTCTGAATAACTTTATACAGTAGGAAGGCTTTCTGCACAGCTCACTAACCTCACGCCTGCACACCCTTCAATACTCTGCAAGCAATTCACTTTGCACTTTGAAAACACTGCAGTAAAAGTGTTGTGGACACTGTGTTCCCTTGGAGGGAAAATTCATTATCTTTTAGAAGTTTAATTCACAGCATTTAGGGAGATAAAAGCCACCTGATGAGAACACGCTGCGATTATCCCACTTTCTGTCCTTAGGTGGCATGTACCCCTAATGTGAAGCCCATGCCTTTGGCAGGAATCAAACACACCCACACACAGACAGGTGAACTGGCAGGAAAGAATTTACACCAGAAAGCTGATTGAGGCATAAGGAAAGCCTTTTGGGGCAGAAGAATCCAGTGGACAGAGCGTGAAAATTGCAACGTGTCCTTGAAGTAAGGCATGCAGCTTGTTTGGTCAGCAGATCTCCCTGGCACCAGCGCCTGCCGCACAGCTCTGCTTTCTACTGCACATGCCATCTCTTCAGCAGCAAGGACACATACACTGAGTCACCGATAGCACCAAAGACACAATATCTGCCACGCATTAAACAAAGGAAGCCATTCTGAAGTTAAGGTGCCAAAAGAGAACACACCTTTATCTCTATTCATATTTTAACAGTGAGCAGTGCTTCTTTGGCCGACTACAGAGCTCAGTGGCAGGGATAGACAGGATGGTGTGATGGCTGGAGGCTGACACCGTAGCACACAGCTATGTAGGTAGTGGAATTAGACAGAAAAAAAACCCAAAAACAAATGATCTTAGTGCACAGCGACGCGATATACAAGAGAACACAAAAGCAGGACACTCAAGACAACATAAAAACACAGGGAAACATACATTATACTGTATGTAGCACATGCAGTAGCAGCCAGCTATGCTGCCAGCGTTCACCAATGTAAGTATAGCACAGCCTCTACTTTATAATAATTAATGAGCCCTGACCAGTGCAAAGGTCCAGTAATTTGGCTCTTTAATTAACTTTTTTTGGCTTCATAATCTGATATATACCCACAAGAAATTCTAGAAAGTCCTTCTGGAACCAAGGCTCATCAGTCATCTCAGTAATGCCTCCAGTCAGTTATCCGAGCTTTCTAAATGAATGGATGAATGGAGAAAGAACTATTCTTTTCATTTCCATTGTCACTTGGGAAAAAAAAACATATACAGTTAAATATGACTACAAATACACTTAAAATAGCATGTTTGGATTAAAATAGGTGTTAGTCCACCCCATAACTTATACTTCTAGTATGCACGCAAAAAGTTAAACAATCCACAATCCACAGTGCACTGCAGACATAATCAAGGTCACTGCTTCATCACACCAGAGTGCTGAATATGACAAGTACACTTACATAATTCTTTGCAACAATAGCAAGCAGACATGCATGCCACACTACAGTTAAACTTTCATGAGCCTTAACTGTGCCGATGTGCCAATGCAACAACTAAATGGGCTCATTTGCTACTCATTTCGGCTGCTGATTGGCACTTAATCTCTGATTAAGCATAGCGTTTCTATAAAACTGCAAAAAAACACTCATCAATTTAGTTTTATGTTAATTAAAACAGGTCTGCACTCATTTGATCTTAATTACAACATACATTGGACTCTGATGTATGTTGTGAGCTCCATACAGAAGATGGGTTTCACAGCATGACCAAAATCAGCACTTTCTGCCATCAGTTTCAACCACAAGCAATAAAACATTGTTGAAACAGCACCAGTAAGTGAGTGTCATTTTATGGTTAAATCCATTACAAGAATCAAATGTCTCACTGAGATATTTGCTGAATGCATTCAGAGACAGAGAGAGAAGCACTTGTGTATTATCAGAGCGTCAAAACAAACTTAAAAATCCATCTAATCCAAAATCCGTCGCAATCCTTCCACAGAGATGCAAAACAGAAGGGAATTTAAAAGAATGAATGGTAAAACTTCACAATATTAACATGTATTAAAATTTAACCGACTGTTATTAATAAACATCAGTTGCACTTATAGAAACTGAAAGCATTATAACTCTGACAAGGAGTGACACCAAGATTACAGAGCTGCTGAAACTTTAACAAAGTACACTCATCCACAGCTGAAAAAACAAATGGAGGAAAAGGTCATATTTTAGACATTACATTCACACACTACATCTATTAAATATTCAGAACTCCCATAAAAGACAACAGTTAGGATGTTGAGAGGTATTAAAAAAAAAGTAAGGACCTACAGTAGAGAGGAACAAAGCAAACTGGTATGACAATAGCTGCTTCTGTGGATCATTGCTGGTTTAAATGAAAAACACAGCTATGTGGTTTTGCATCCCATAAATGGAAAGGACCACCTCGACAAAGCATTCAGAGACAAAAAATGAGAGCAAACATGCGCACAGACTGGCATATGCAGGCGGGTCTGTACATAAGAGCAGCGGGAGAATCCGACGCTGCGCTGTGCTCCGAGGCACACCCGTGAAATATTTATGACCCACCACGTTCCACGCTCCACCACGGCAGGGGCACAGCTAAAGCAAAGCTGCCTCTCTATCCGCGAGCTGGACTTTGGAGCAGCTACCGCAACCTGCTAGATCGCTCCAAAGCTCAACATTTTTCTCCTTTGGATCCTATTACAGAGAAAACCGGGAACCGTGTACAAAGCCCTCTAATCGCCCCAAATCCTACATGTTCTCAAAGCTCTTAGCATACAGCGTGATCCCATATTTATCTGATGTTTGGTTCTGCTCAACAATAGGCTGAACTCCATGTTTCTTTCTTCATGAGTCGGGCGGTGGGACCACAAGTGACCACAGTAAGCCGTGACTCAGGAGAATTAAGTGGGCTCACCCCTCAGTGAGTGGTCTTTCGTTAACAAAACCTCCAACCCAGCTCATAGGGGTTTCCTGTACACTCATACTTTCCAAAGAGATTCTGTTTTACAAAAGTGCTGGCCACCAAAGCTACTCACTCTCCACACCCAGCATCCAGGCTTCTGACCACAATTCAGACGCCTTATGGTATGCTACTGTAGAGCTGCCCAATTATGGCAAAAAA
>VUQG01001923.1:0-18805 GCA_015106755.1 Etia nguti | reverse complement strand
GTGTGTTTTTTTTTTTTGTTTTTGTGTGGTGGGGGGGGGGGGGGGGGTTCCCATCATAGACTGCATCATGGTTTGTTAATAATAAATCCCCACCCACATACATTTCAGAATGAGTGAAAACAAAATCATGCTTCATTCTTTTGTTTTTTATTTTATTTTTTACCTTTGTCTTCTCAAGCTTCTCACGAGATATTGTGCAACTTAAAAGGAATTTAATACTGTCCAAATCTTCGGTGTCCAGCTCCTCACTTAATTCTGCCATTAATACTCTGCAGTAAGTGGAACAAACACTGTTAACTTCGATTCTTCAAATCTTTAGGATTCATCAGCTCATCTTAAAGGATGTCTTACCTGAAACGTGGGACCACTTGTCTGGTCCTCTCCAAGTCATCCCTGCTGACTTTACACACCTTCCTAAGGATATCAAAACGCCCCAAACGCAACATGAGCTCTGCCAGAAACAGGTGAGCGTTTTGATGGTGCGTCACTTTTGATCTGAGCATCTCCTTCATACAAGCCACACTGTGGTCCGTGTCCAAGCTTTCACACAGATAGAAGAGTCTACTGCGTTCACTGCTGCTGAGAGCTTCCGCGATTTCATTTATAGCATGGAGCTGAAATTGATCCGGAACAGCCATGAGGACTTTGGTAAAAGTTTAAGAGGAAATGGGCCCAGAATAAAGAATTATAGTCAAAGCCTGTGGGTCACAATAATCAACATGTTAAGCCCGAGATCCACAAAAAGTCGTGAAAATATAATAACCCATCGCTAATGGACGAAATTATAGAGAGAACTTACCGAAAAGAACTCTGCAACGAACACGTAGCAAAGCAGAAGAAGGAAAGCTATGGAGATGACGCACCACTTAAAAACGCGTGGAAGGGGATTTACCAAATACTCCCAAAAGTAAATCGAAACAGCAGGGATCCGCTTAACGACGAAAACTTAACCGGATGAAGACCATATAAGTAATACCTGATTCTGTCGTTTTACGAAAACTGCGCAATGGAACAAACGGAAAGCGAAAGCAAAAATGGCAGCACTTAAAAAAAAAAAGATAGACCACACCCACTGCAAATGAAGTCATGGCACAAGCACGAGCTTAGACGCAGTGAAAAGTCTCGCCTCAGGACCTCCTTGAGTTCATGGAGTAAAAATATAGTTAAAGTGAGGGGGGCAAGCCCCATTTAACTGTCAGCTGCAACCTTCCACACGCCACTCAATCGTTGTCGGCTGCATGGACCCCAACGTAGAGTTACATGTTTTGGTAGGTGCACCTCAGGTTATTTAGAAGGTTGCTGCAAAGGGTTAAAGGAAATTTCGGGGTTGCATTGTAAGTTATGATGCAGATTTCCCGCGGAAGTTTAAATCAGGCATAACTGTGGTCCTGAGGTCAGTTACAACTCTGTCTAATCCAAAAACAGACTCAAAACCTGATTTTTTTTTCTCACGGGCCTAAATTTAACTGTAAAATGTGTAAAATGTAACTGTGTTTAACTCTCTGTAGTGTTTTTTGCTTCTATGTTAAGGATATTGATTTTATATGCAATTAAACGTGCTATATAAATGAATTTGTCATTGCAATAGATCCTTTTTAGTTTGTTTTATTGTTTTATTGTTTGTTTGTTGTTTGTTCGTTTTTTACTTGTGTGAGAAATAATTTTCTCACACAAGTTGGAAAAAAGATAAATGTATCACTTAAATGGATCATAATTTGCAATAATCTGATTTTTTTCCTTAGCAATAAATCGTTTTGCCCACCATGTACAAAACAAGCTACAGTATATTTTTAAAATAAAGAGGGGGGCTTTGCAGTTTGAACACCTATGACTGCATTTTCCACAACAAAGTGATATTAGTTCATTCTTTGGATTTTGTGTGTATCATGCTGTGTCATGCTGGGACAGTCGTGTGCTGAGAGATTTGAGCCTCACGTTAAACGCTGAACCACTAAGGATGATAATCCTGCTTCTCTTGCCTGTAAAATCTCTTGAGGTTCAACCAGAAGCCTGACTGAACTCTGTGAAAATGAACTCTTTAGAAACAGCTTCCTGTCCAACACCTTTCACCCACTGAGAGTTGCAGCAGGGGGAGTAGGTGGACCCTCTCCTCTTCGGTCATACTGTGGAACAAAACAGTCATGCTTGCCCTGTTGCACAGAGGCAAATCTGTGTCAGAGGCAAATCTGCTGTAATAAGTCCCTTTAGTATTCATACATTGTCTGGTACAATTATGTTTAAATTGTAACAATTTAAAGTTAATTTAATGTCATTTGAATTATTCTTTATTAAAAATTAAACAGAGAAGCTCTGAATATTTAAGTTCTATATTTGATAAATACTGCATTTATCAAGCTATATTTATTCTGATTTCACAATAGTCTTACCTTCTCTAGATGTATGCTTTGTCATGCTGTATTGTTTGACTGAGCTGCATACCATTCAACTATTTAAGATATCACATCTCATATGTTTATTGGGTTTAATTTTTAACTGCTGTAACAACGGGATAATAAAGTCGTATCTTAATCTTTTTATCTTTTCTTTCTTAAACAAATCCAGTGGCTTATGGTGGTTTTCAGACTCTGGGGGGATAATCATACACATTTTTGAAATATTTGAACGGCTGCGGCAATATGAGCGTGTAAAACCATTGATTGCAACTTTTCCAACGGGCTTGAACGCACCACTTCTACTCCCCCTGCAGGTCGCCGGAGATTTCTGCTTACCAAAGCTCACTGAGTTCCGCTCAGCCTGGCCAATCGTGTGTCGCTGTGCCTCAGCACCATCATTGCAGTGTGGAGAGATCATACGGAGGTACTGCTGGCGGAGAGAGGGACCATTTGAAGAAGGGAAGATACACGACCTGGGTGACCGCTCTGGCCAAACACCGTTCCCGGTTCCCCAAAACAGCCACTGTGTAGCATCACTATAACCAGCTTCAGTCCGAGTGAGTATTTAATTTACTATTACAAGAGAAAAGATTTTCCAGGTAGTCGCAGACCGGGGCTGCTGCTGCTGCTGCTGAGTTGGAACATCACAGCACAGTTGTTGTGGTGATGTGGATGTAAACCAGCGGCAGAGGCTTCAACGTCTGCGGGGTGTCTTTAGGAAAAGGACCACACAGCAGATTGCTCTGGGCTGGAGCCAGGCTGGCAGCAGTCAGCCGCCTCGGCCTGGTCACGACTGATGGAAAAACGAGGATGTCCAACAGCTGCTGACTGTAACAGGCGTGCTAACGGCATTCGAGCCGAGCTAAGGTAGCTAACGTTGGCGTACAGGTTCAGGCTTCGTGGCAGTGTCGGAGCAACCGTTTGCTAGCAGTTAACTACCTGGCTAACATAGCTGCGTGACCGTTAGGACTGTACGGCGTCTTCAGTGTTTAAGGTTAAACAGTGATTGTGTTGTGACATTACACTACCAACTACATGTATCCACCGCAATTTATACAAACATATATTTATACGTAGCTGAATTTCACAGTACGTTGCAGCATTTTTTTTTAAATTTTTTTTTTTACAAACGGTTTTATTTTGAAATTGATATCTAAAAAACAAAAAAGACAAGCGGAAGTCCCAGGTTTACTCATACTTTAACTCTCGACTGCATTTCTAACTTTTTTAGGCGGATTCGTTTCTCCAGAGTAAATAACCTATGTATAGAAACACGTCAGAATGGCCAGTCATTCTGTTTATGTGTGTGTTTTAAGCCCTTATACCATAATAACTGGAAACTTGCAGCAGCTTCAAGGTGATTTCAAGTCCCTTCATAGATGCATTCCTATAGTTATATGCATGTTGGAATGGCTTAGGTATGAACAAATAACTTAAACAATGCTGTGCTAATTCACCTAATGCATGCCTCTGCTGCTCGATCAATTAATCAGTCAATAAGTTAATCAAACTTTATTGATATAGCATCATTCATGGAGGTTAGGGCTGTTCAAGCTGCTTAATAGATGACTGATAAGCTGATCATGAGGAAAAATTACTGAAACTAAAGTAAGGCTGGATTTAAAAAAAGAAAAGGGAAAAACAAACAAACAAAAATAATACTTAATAAACTGTACTTGGACAGAGCATTGTATCACAGTAGTTTCTAAATTGGGTGGTGAGGTATATTTGTATGCTTTGAGCCAAGTGCCTTGGGATTGAGTGTCAACCAAGCAGTATTAGTGTAACTGCACTTACATTAAATAATAACATTTAAATTTCCTTTATTAATACACATTAAATGACCATCATTGAGACGGGGGTCCTGATTGATAGTGGGATAACTAATGCAAGCCACTTGGAAACCCACAAAACCTGCTTAAAAACAGCACAGGTTGTAAACTGGAGGTGGTGGAGGTTTTTCAAAGTGATCTTCAAGCTAAGCCTGTTTGGGTCTTACTTTTTCCATTCCTCCTTTCATCCTGACATTTTGCTGTGGCTCAACACTAACACCAGTAAATTAAAAGGATACTGCTTGGAGTGATATTGGTCTAGGCTGATAAGCCACCATTACACTAATGGCGTAATGAGCAAAGGTGTGGAGCTCAAGATCTAGATAATTCCAAGCCATCTGCTGCTCAACCTCAGCCCTCATCCTCCTCTCTCCTTCTCTTTCCTCCTCTTCCCTTGCTGTATTTCCACCACCATGTGTTTTGGGACTAGGCT
This sequence comes from Etia nguti, assembly GCA_015106755.1. Classification (NCBI taxonomy): domain Eukaryota; kingdom Metazoa; phylum Chordata; class Actinopteri; order Cichliformes; family Cichlidae; genus Etia; species Etia nguti. Next base: position 14,147 of record VUQG01001923.1, on the reverse strand, counting down.
ATCATCAGAGCTGCGGCCTATTTTAGACAGAAACTCCAGTTACCCACTTAATCTGTGTCTCATGTCTCCAGGAGTTGGGTTTCATGTGCTACTCAGTGAAGTAAATGGTAACCTTGTCGGTGACTTTGGATCATATTGTGAAGCAGGTGGATTTGCTCGATGAAGGATTGCATGCTCATAAAACTCTTGGCTGATGGTTTAAGGACTGTTATGACCTTTGTATTAATATAGTGTATCTAAGGTATACGTGTTTGACAGCACAGCCGGTTCCACCTCTGCACCGATTTTGAGCAAACTGAGACATCTCTGAGCCAAAACAAGTTTTGCCATAACGGTATTGAGCCCAGTAGTGTGTTGCCTCCTTCCCACCCACCAGCAGTGATGCACACGCTTAGGGGATCAAAGCTGTAATTAGCCTGCCATGGATTAGCAATGGGGACTATTTTCCATTGTACTCACCCACAGCGCCAGAGGATCACACAGGCAGGCAGCCCCCTGCCCTTCCTTTCCTTCCAGCAGAGAAGAGCTGCATCACCATGTTTGTTGTTGTCCCTATGAGTCCAAAAGCAGACAAGACACCTCACAATTCCTTCCTGTAGAGTCTGAATATGTGGGGATTTCAGATTAGAGCATTTTCTTTTTGTTGGCTATTATTTAACATTTAAATTGGTTTCTACGCGTACTTTAAAGTCTTCAGAGGAGTCAGTTTTATCATGTTGCGTGCGGTCTTGAGTCAGCTGGATATGTGGTTGGCATGCAGAGAGAGCCGCAGGGCGGCTGATTCACTGTGCTGCCAGGTATGAGCTCTCTGTGTGTTGGGTGTCTCCATGATGTACAGTGTATCTCTCCGACATGAGTTCATGAGAGGCCGAGAAGCATGATGTTTGTGCTGAACTACTCCTACAGCTAACAGTATTCAAAGCGATCCACTGATGTATAATCACGGCCCCGTGTTTCACATCCGTTTTGTGATAACCTAAATGTTCACTGATGTAACTTTGTAGGTAATCTAAATGAAGGCCTGTTTGTTTCTTTTGTACAAAAGAGGAAATAAATTATATAGAAACAACAAAATTAACAAAATTTTAACATTGGCATCAGCACAGAATTTAACCATCATGCATATATCGCTATAACAATATTTTTTTACCTGCAGATTATTTACTTAGTCTTTAAAATATAAGAAAATATTGTAAATGTGTGTTAAAGTTATTGATGACCAATAAATCTTACAATATGTGATTAAAAACACTGCAAAACATTCCTTGAGATATTTTAGGAACTTCCATCTATATGAACCTAATTATTGCTGTAATGTTCAAAATAGTATTTTTTTTTTTTTGTTACAAATAAATCAGAAAGTAATAGCAACTGTATAGCCACTATATATCGTTGCACTGTTAAACACTGTCGCATAATCACAGCTTTTCATCGTATCGTGAAAGCCAAACTGTAGTTTTGTAGCTGTAGTAGTGAAAGCCAAACTGTAGCTATCCAGTATGATATCATAGCCACTAATATCCACTAATATCTGCTAATATGATACATTTCTTATTAAGGTAGTTGTTGAGTCATTTTCTGTCAGTTAATTCATTGACTTATTGACAAATTAATGCTTGTTTATGCTTAAGTCACACAATTATCGAGACCATTCAGTGATGTATCCCCCCAACCCTGGGTCGCTAGGAAAAATGTTTTAGGCACTACACTGTATGCCACTTTGCAACCATTTCACCCAGTGACTTCCATCAATCACATGTGATTCGGTCAGAGAACACATTTTTCCCCAGGGGTTCACAGACTGGTCTCTAGGCCTGTGTTATTGAGGCCGTAGTTGTTTTACTTATGAATTGCGTCTTAAAAAAAGAAGCCATCACTTCTATATCGTCAGTTGTACAAAAGTGTATGAGAAAATACCCAAAGCCCTTAAAACACACATACAGGTGGCATATATAGGAACTGTTAAAAATACTGTTTGCATAGAACATTTAATAAACAGTGCTTGTGGACAGTGCATCAAATATGAGACAAAAGGAGAACACATCACTGTACCAGCTCTTTATTAAACACCTAAGTCAAACCTTTCTGATATGATGTGACAGACGTTTACATGTGCTTGCAGCGGAAACATTTAAAGCTGTCCCTGTTTATATTTAGGTGGTGCTTGCTGGCAGTATTTGCGTTTTTGTTTGCTGAGTCTGTGTGAATGTTTTGATTGTGTAAGATCAACTGTACTATCCCCTAAGGGAAGTTGCCTGTTCCCATGTGAGACAATAAAAGGCTTTGTCTTTGTTCTTTTGTACAGTAAGACTGGTTGATACTAGTGTGTCAAAAGCTTGCACCTGCTTTAGTGCATTTTTGTCACTGACTGCTATGTTTGCATAGCTCCTTTGATAAAGTTGTGCCGTTAGATCAAGTTAAATTTTAAGCCGCCGCTTTACTCAGGCACAGTGAATAGGTAATTGCCAGCAGGTATTTATCAACCATGCTCAAAACTGTCTTATACACTGTTAATGGCAAATTGAGAAAAACCAACAAGGCTTTTAGTGCATAATGAAAGTTGTATTTTTCCTACTTTAAAAATGGACATTGCCATTAAATGGCAAACTGAAGAAGTGGAAATGTTGCTAATGGCTCAGTCACACTGGAATTAAAATAGGACCGCAACTTCCTTTTGGCTAGGAAAAATTGGTGGTTGCCTGATGATTGTATTGAATGTTTTTTTCACATTTGGCGACCGATTCCAAGTACTTGTAGCAGCCAATTGATCTCTCACAGACTGAGCGTGCAACACCTTCAACCTCGATTGCTTTTAAGGTAATTGCAAAGGTGGCTTAGTGGGAGGCAACCTGTCTCCAGAGAATCCTGGTCCAACTCATACTAACTGCAATCACTCACAGATGGATTGGCAAATGTTTGTAAATAATTGTCTGGTTTAGCAGACAGGTTGCTAGCACATTGCAGTCGATCTCCGTCTGCTCCAGTGAGCACAACTCATCTGCAACGTTTCTTTGCAATAGAGGACTTGATTCAACTGGTTGTTGTCTGGTTATATTCATATATAAAAGCAAGGTTATTGAGTGCTTGTGTCTTTTTGCAGTTAAATCATTGTCCTGCAGCAACTATCTCACTATTTGTGGAAGAATTTTTGAATTTCTGTTTCACATCTGTGAGTTTATGGCTAGACTCTGAATTAAAGTAGTTAACGTGAATTTGCATGTTTTCCTTCTCCCTGTGTGGGTTGTCTCCAAGTACTCTGGTTTGACAGGTCACTAATAGATGATGACAAAGTCACTAGTTAGAAACAATTAGGTGACCTGAAGGTGATCATCACTTCTGAGAGGTGAGAGAGATGTCATGTACCCAATCCAGAAGTTGAAAACACAATATTTACACAACAATATCCAAACAGTTGAATATTTGAGTGCATCCCTAATTATTTGATCAACTGTTGGGGTTTTCTGGAGCCCATAATGATACCTTTAAATTGGTAGACATTTAACTACGTATAGAGGAGCATCTAGTTTAATAATAAGTTTCAGCACAAGTAGAGCAGAAACCTCCACCCACTAATTTACCACCCTGGGTTTGTTTCTTCACATCAGACATTATCCTTATATCTTCAGACAGCTGGCTGAGTGGTGTTAGCTCTAGCACTGATTCAACTAAGTGTGATCTCCAGTTGAGTCTGGTTGCTCCATTTCTCATAAACAAATAACACTTTGTCAACAAGCAGAAACTGAAGGGGCACTCATCAGTTAACAGTAAAGCAGAAATCAGCAAATCCTTAAGAAGGTGGAGCTCGCAAACGTTTCTCCTTCATAATTGACCAATTCCTCCTACTCTGTTGTAGTGACCGAGAGGTGACCAGGGCCAGTAATGTTGGGCTATCATATTCTTAGAAGTTCCTGTTCTCTGCTGGGCTTTACCTTCCCTTCGGTCAGCTTTCCGCTCTCCTGCTTTGCTTGCCGGTCACGACTCAGCGCCTGTCTGAAGTTGAGCAGATGCCAAAGCTTGTTTGATTCCAGGAGCCTTTGAATTATTGCCAGTTATTTGTTGTTGTGATATGATGGAAAAGATAAGGAAGAATGTGGAGGCTTCTGATGTTTTCTGGAGGGTTTGTATAAACCTTGCCCATGAAATATACATTTAGAGAAACTCTGAAATGCAGTAAAATTGCTTTACTTAGTCTGATTGTTTTAAGATGTGTAGGCCCTAAAGTAACTGAGCAAGAGAATGACCAGATCTTTGAGGCTAATGCTTATTAACTTGGCTACAGTCCCGTGCAGATTTCATAGAGCAGTGCCATGCGCAGCTGATGTAATTTCTTTGAGTCTGCTGCAGTGATATGAATGGAGCCAAAATGCGGTCCACATTGTTCTCGATCATACTGTATGACTGGGGTGGAAGAAAGTTCAGGGACTAAGTTCTCTGATCCAAATCCTCGGGTTGCGGTCTCAGCCTGTGGGCAGTCCAGTGGTCTTGGCATGTCATGAAAGCTCAGAGTTGCTCATTGTTAAAAAGACTGAGCGGCTTAAACAGCAGTAGAGCGCTTTCCTCTATTTCTCTAGAGTGACATTAAATGTATGACACACACACGCGCCGTGAAAACCCTGTCAGTAGTGGGATTAGTGGTCATGTGTCTTTATTTAAAATGTCAGCGAACTTGTGACTGAGAAAAGCACTCTCCTCCACCTCATGGCTCCTGCATTACACTTAAAAATGTAATGCAGCACAGTAGGCATTTGTGTGGTGCAGAATAATGTTAACACGTAGCTTGCTGTCACGCATTGGACAGCATTAGAGGGTAAGCATAGTGGTGCCTGGCCCTAAGCAGAGTTTTGCAAAGCAGCTTTGCAGTTATATCTGTCCATTAATAGATAATAGACAAAGATCTTCTTTGTAGTTAAATGTTAAAAATGATAAAAACTTGGCCATTCAACTATTATTATTATATTAAAAGAGGCAGCCCTGGTGGAGTCAAACTCCGCTGAGTAACATGTCTGAGTTATTACCTGCAATGGGACCATGCCTCCCAACAGGATACCCCAGAATGTGGTTTATATGCCTTTTCCAGGTCTATAAAACACATGTAGACTGACTGGGCAAAAGCCCACAAAAGCCCACAGACCTGGTAGACTCAAGATCTCTACTCTCTTTTGCAGATGATGTGTTTCTGTTCAGGTCATTGAATGATGACCTCTAGCTTGCACTGAAGCAGTTTGCTTCTGAGTTTGAAGTGGGTGGGCCTCAAGTGGAGGAACTCAAGTATTTTGGGGTCTTTTTCACAAGACCTGGAAGTACTTGACGCAAGTATCGCGGGAAGATGCATGAGGGCGATTGACAGATTAGGACAGTCTGCAGTGTTGTGGATGCTGTTGTGGTGAAGATGGAGCTGTGGATGGTGGACTTGAGCTTCCTGTAAACCTTATCTGGGATCTTTTTTGGAGATATGATGTGAGCTTGGTTATTTAGAAGTGGCTTTAAGATAGTCTCCTTGGTAGGGATGGGCTGAACTTGGTTGCTTTTTTAAAATCACTTCCTGGGAGTCTCATTTGGACCCTTTGCACTTGTGTATGTGCAGTGTGTCAAAAACATTGACATGTCAACTTGAATTTCATTTAGGGATGAGGACAAAGTTGCACAGCGCAAAATGTAATCTGTGGGGCAGATGATAACCAAGGCTGCATAGCTCTGGCCCAACACTTTTTTCACTGTGCTATGTGCAGACATGGGCCTAGTAAGATGGTTTGTGCTGAATGCTTTTCCTTAGATGTTACAGTGGAACTCACCAGTTTTGGTCAAACCCAGGGGCCCTTTGATAGCATGGTTACAGCTTACCTACTTGAACTTGGACAGTGCAGATTCTCAATATGAAAGTCATGACATCTGAGACAGAAGTGAATGCCTGCTCTCTGTGCAAGTTTGAGGTCTGTAGTGAAATGGGGGAGTACTGTAATAGTAGGTGTGGCAGTTCAGAGGTGTATGAGGAGATGACATTGACTGGTGGCCATCGGTATTTATTTATTTTTGTTAAACAGGTGATGCCTCTGGTATATCTGTAATTTCCTCACTTGTATACATGTCTCTGAGTCTCTGTGTGTAGTAAAATTGTTTCTGATATCCCAAGAATATCACCTTAACATACATATTTTATTTATGATAAAATAAACAGTACCACTCTGCTTACTACACAGGAAATGGCCCTACAGTATAGTGGAATTTACTTAAAAAGAGGCAATAGCTGTGTAAAAATGATGTTCACTAAAACTCACTGTAGATTATTCACTGTAAAAAAACAAAACTGAACGGGCACTGTGGAGGACCCAGCTCTTGTCAAACTGCACCTGTTTATCCTGTGTCTGGATTTGTGTACAGACAACATTTGCATTAAAGGCATTTGTGTGTCTCAGTTTGATGAGCACAGGATGGGGGCAGGATGCCGTTGGCAGTCACCTGTGTTGTTGTGTGTTGTGGTTCACCCTGTCTAATTGGTGGAACCTGTGTGTGTGTGTGTGTGCGCGCGCGTGTGTGGACTTAGATGCACAGGCTCATCCCAACACGTCTGGCCCTGCAGCTGCAGCAGAGCTAATTTTAGCCCAGGATGTGCGTACGCCTCAGTTCCCCTTTGCCTGGCCTATGAGAGATGAGGGGAGAGGATGAGGGAGAAATGGCAGCCAATTTTTCACTTTCTCTACCTCTCCTATTATTCACACCTGTATTTTCTTTCTTTCTATTAATATCTGCCTGCTATATATATTTCATCTGCCAGAGAAGTAGGTAGTTGTGTCTCTGTCCACGTGTCCGAGGGGTAGCAGTATTGATTTGCACAGGAGCATATTGATCTTTTAGTCATTGTTGTCTGCTTGTTAGTGACCTTTACTCACCAAAATGTCCTTTTGGTCAGTTAGTGTCCCGCAGAGGCGTGTGTTTACCTGTCTGCCTATCTCTCTTCAGACTGTATGTGGCTATCATTCTGTGCAGACTGGGGGAAAAGGGCTTTTTGTTTTTTTGTTTTTTTTAACTATAAATAAACTTATTCCATTCCTGAGTGGACACCCTACTCTGCAGGTGAGTGGCAGGTTGGAGTTACAGTGGGGAGAGGCACAGGGAGATTATAGCAGATTGCTCCACCATAGTCAGGTATTAGAGTTAATCCACCTACCCAGGGAAAATGTCTGGATAAAGTCTGCGATAATAATGAGAAACAACGAGGAACATTTTAGTCATCTGGTAACGTCAGTGATGTGAATTTTGCTGCATGTTAATGGGCAAGGTTGTGACTGATCATTCTCTTTGCACAATATTAGTACAAAAATAGCCTAACTTGAAACACGTAGTACGTTGACGACCTAAAAATAGGCAAAACAGTTCTTATAGATCATTGTATCCAGTCTATCTATCTTAAAGGAAGTTATCTCAGAGGAAAAAACTCCCTGTACAGGCTACTCTGAGATTTGTGTAAATGTGTAGTCTAAACCTGCTATTAAGCCTCTCTAGACTATCTTTACTAAACTATATAATGGTACTAGAGTATAATTGGAGTTGATTGGATAATATCTGTTTGTACTGATGGTCGAAACATAGACTGTATTTGACTCTGGGTTCTGACTTTCTTGCTAAACAGATTTTTAAAACAAAGGAAATGTACAGAACAGAGATCATTAAACGGTCGCTGGTAATGATGTCATTTGTTATGGTCATAGCGAGCAAACTTGAAGGCAAAAGGATGGCGTTAGAAGGGGGCCAAACTGTGCAGGGAGAGACAGCTTGCTCAGGTTCAATAATTCATGGCTGACTGAGCTAAGCTGACCTTGAAACGTCCCCAGTGTTGGACTGTTGAAACCTGGCCCAGCTCATTTAGGGCAGAGAAGAGAAGTTAAAACAAATACTCATGTGTGCAGCCTACGTTTAGAGAAGGTTTTGGGTTTTTTTTTTGTCCCCCATTCTTTTTGGATGTAGTCACTATTTCTCACACTGCATTTATGACTTTGGTTCACATGTGTTCTTGACTTTGATTATGTTTCATATCATCATCAAGTTTTACTTTTAGGCTGAGGAGAGGTGTTTTTTCATATGAAGCAAAGGAAGCACCCTCTCCATGAGAAATAAGTTTAAGTGTGATAAAGTGAAGTAGGTAATGCAAAAAACTCAATTACACCTACCGTTTCATAAGTATGAAGAATTTGATTAGATAAGATTACAACAGAGTGAAAGCAAACAGTAATCCCAATTTGCTCTTGCCTGATAACTTACCTGTGCAAATATTAAAATGGCAAACAGCCTTTAAGCATGAGCTCGCCTCCTTTACCATATTTCCCATAGATACATTTACATGTGCATGAGCAAATGCGTTTTAAAAGTGAATCATTATTAAATAATACCATTTAGAAATTTTTCCTCTTTGTGACAGATAAATCATTAGCTGCCTCTTAGGTGATTCTCTCATCCACCATATGGACTCCAACATCTTAGCCTACAGCTGGGAATTATAGTCTTTGTTCTGCTTGCTCTTGATGGGTTCAGTGTACCAAAGGAGTTCCCTACCTGCTGTGGCTAGAGTGATCCTGTGGCTCACAGATCTCCACAGCAGAATAAAGACTGTTAACTCCAGCTGCAGTTCAAGAAGCTGGAGCTGAAGTCTAACTTTCAGACGAGATCCTCTCTGGAGAAGCAGCTGCTTGATATCAAAGACTGCAATAATTGTAACGTGGGAGTGACCCAGCTTAAACCCAACTGTAACCCAAATAGCTAAGGGATTGGCAGAGTTGGAGCAAGGGGAGTTGCCCACTTGTAGGTTGATGGTGGTATAATCAAAATGTTAATGACTCACCAAAAATACTTGGAAGGCTGTTGGTATTCAGTGTTGGGAAACACTGCTATGCTTTATGAAGTTATAGTGACTGGAATCTGCTTTCCAAAATGCACACTGAATATTTGAATTACTGAACATCGTAGGTGTTTATCAGTTTTGATTACAGCTGCTGGCTCATGTGAAGCTGAAATGCTGGTGGTGCATATGAAAGAAACTACCGGTGTGATCACAAACCACTTGTCACAGTGTCTGCAGAACATGTCGACTTACATTTTTGCCAAAGTGTTAGGACTTTGCAAATTCTACTTAAAGGTACTGCACCCAGTTTTCACACTGCTGGCTAACGCTACTCCCAACATTTGCATCTATTGTGAGAACATTTCTGTTTCCCCTTTTTGTTGCAGATGGTTCTAAAGTCTGTTTTGAACCCTCACTTTCCAACATATGTTTGTTGCATGTGGTGAAAGCTAAATTTGTAGCACATCTAGCTTGACTTGGTTGTGAATTTTCTTTTTTCTTTTTTTTTTTAATTTCCAAAAAAGTTTTAAATTCTTTCCCTGGCATGCTCATTGAAAAAGCCCCTGTCTGATTGTCTGATTGGGTCTGTTCATGACTGCTCATCAACAGGGATTCATTCAGCAGCAAAAACAACAAAGCTGCCATCACTCAAAATGTGAAACTGTGTCGCAGAGAAGTCCAAGCTCACAGTCGATTAGTTTATCTTTGTTTACACAAACACCCATAGTTTGTTTCTGCTGTTGATTATAACCAGGACAGAATAACTGTAAAGCTCTTGAGTGCTGATCTCGTCTCCCCTGCTCCGAGTGCAGCAGATGTAAAGAGTTGCTCTCTGTACTTTGTGTGGCTTTAACCTTGCGTTTGTTGACATTGGTTTAATAAGTCTCTCAGTCACGGAAACCTGTGTAATTCATCTGTCTGAATGATGAGTATTGTACACACAGCTGCTAAGGCGTCAAGTTCCTAAGGTTGTGTGTTTTTTCATGTCATGCATTGTTGCCCATGTGTCTCCTGTTATTTTACTGACACAATCATCGGTTGTACAGTATATTGCCCATCTATTTAACAATTAAACTCAAGTTTAAAGAGTTTACGTATTAAGACAGTAAGATAAACACAGATGGCACACATAACATTACTTAATCTCATAAACGTGTTTGTCCATTAGGGTTGAACACGTCTCAATGTTGCATCTGTTAGCCGTGTACGTCCATGCAGCCAGTACAGGAGAGGGGGCAGTTCATAGCACAGACAGCAGCCTTGACCCAACATTTAAGATTATAATCTTATGTTGTTTTTGGATTTTACCAGCTTGACAGATTTTAAGATGGTTTTATCATTTGAAAGATTAGCCTATTGGCACAGTGAGACACACAGAGTATGTCTGTGTGACTGGGCTGCTCAGCTTTCTAGGTTGTATATTAATAACAGGTGATGTGAATGAAATCACTGTTTCACCTTAATACTGTGATGATTTCAATAAAAGAATTTTCTGTTGAGACTAAAGGAGAAAGTGTTCAACCTGCTGGAATAGGATTTTATTTAATTTTTTTTAAACTATTGCAATATTTTTATTAAATATAGCTAGCAAAAACCTGCTCTATGGACATGCATGTTATTTCATCAGGTTACCATTTTATCTTTATTATATCAGTGTATATAGTGAGATGACAAAAATGGCTGGTCATAAACCCCAAACAAATGAATAATAAATGCATATATTTTATTTTGTTCTTCATTACAAACTACATATTAACTGTATAAGACAAAGTAATCAGTTACATGAACTGTTAGCATCACTGTTTGATGACTTTACAGATATGCATGACACATTTCAGGGACCTCAAAGTCCTGCACTAAAAATGGTTTAGCAAAAAGTATTTACAAATGTCACATCATTTCAAAAACATACACATGAAGTAGTTGTAATGTTGCCGCTCGTTTTGAGGTCATCTACAACACTTAAAATATATCATTTGTAAGGATTTGAGTGTTATATAGCTTTTGGGAATTAGTTTATATGTTGATTATCCTGGTACCCTAGGCAGTTTATATAGTAAGTTTCACCCAATTCAAAGCAATTAAAAAAAATTGCTCTCCAGTACTTAATATCAGCCATGCCTGAATTACCTTTCTTTTTTCTTTTTTTTTAACTTTCCATTGAATAGCTGAGGGTCTGCCTAACTGAAATTAGGGAGGTCCTAACACACATTATAGCTCTTAGTTTTTGATCAAATAAAAGTTCAAATATAATTTTAACTTTTATTTGCCTCACTGCAAATTTACAGTGGAGCATCTTGTGTGTTAACTGCTCTGTCATGGAACAAAGTGCACAAATTACTTAGTGTAGTTTAATAGGATGGTTAGTTGGCTTTGTTTTAACTGTACGCACTGTTTAGCAGAGCGTTGAGCACTGGAATTGTGACACAAGATTCGAAGTGTTGTAAACAGGATGGGTTGGCACACTACTGATCCCTTGTGAGCCCCGCCACAGGACAATGAGCAGGTCTTGCATAGAGGAAGAGCATTCCTTCAAGGAAAGTTTGCCTATTGTCATTGGCCAGGACCTCATTAGGTGCATGACATATTTAGCCGACAGTGACGGCTGGCTGGAGTGCACTGTTTACACGCAAATACGGGGATAAGATTGTTGGAGACTATGGAGGAATCACCAAAGTAAGTGTCAGCTAATTTTCTGTTGTTGTAATCAGTTGGTTTAGTTTGGAGGCCAGATCAATGCCTTGGGCTTATGTCATGTTCTTCAAATATTTCCTGAGCAGCTTGTGTGTTGGGTAGGGCCTGATAAAGTCCATTCATATTAATGAAAAAACTATTTATTGTAGACCCACCCTGGGATTGAAGATACTGCGTTTTATACCATATAGAGTCAGTGAGGCAGTGATCACATTTAATGGGAACTATTCTAACTTCTGTTTCTAAAGAACTAATGATAAAATCTTTCAAACCTTATCTTTCTATAAAACGTTTCTGTCCTCGTACATGTAATCTATTTAGGTCACAGATTTCTTTTGTATTCTATTATTCAGTCATTGTCCTTCTCTTTGATCTATTCACTCTTCCCGGAGCCACTGTTACCCTCAGATTTGATGAGTCATACAGAATGAATATACTCGATCTGGCGACGGAAAATAAACACCTTCTTTAGAGCTTACAATAGGTGGAGAGGGTACACACATCATCCCAGGCAGATGGGACTGCCTTGGCTGTTAGTGATGAATTGCTAATGTAAGACTCGGTCAGATAAACACAAGGCTGTGTTCGAAATACTTAACAGCAAATGGATTGCTCGGTGATGTGGCTCTTTCTGCTTCTCAGGGATCTGCAGAGGCCTTTTTGTGTGTCACTAAACAATGATTTATTCTGTCAAATGCAGTGAAATGTTATGGGTGTGGATCCTCTGGATGCATTTTTAGCAGGCGAGGACAACAAGTTGGCCAGCTGACTGTTGCTATGCAACAATAAGAGCTTGAAAATTTCCTTGTGCCGTGACTCAAAATAACCTTCAAAAGTACTGGAGAAAAATGCACACGGTTTCCATTATGACACAGAAATGATTTTGCTTGTTGGTAATGCATCTCTCAAAAGTAGAAATGTTTCTCACGATTTCTGTGTGTCCCTTAGTGAACTGTTGTAGCAACCGTCCCCTGGTTTCCGTATTGTCAGCTGCTTTGTCCATTGTCATGACTGCATATCTCTCACTTGAGTCATTTGCTGTTTGCTGTTGCTCATTTCAGAGTTTATTTGCAATTACTACAAAGCCATCAATCTTTAGAGCAGAAAAGGTTAGCTGATGACTCAGTTTGCTGACATTTTTTGGACAAAGTGGGTGTTTAAAGTCGGATCCTTGTGGATGTGCATTTTTGTTTTTCTGGGAAAACAATTGACATGTTGATGCAAATTAATTGTTAGTTGCATCTTATTGCTATAGACAGTATAACAGATGGTCGTAACCAAGGCGACCCTAGGTAGTTACGGATTAGGCATTTTTAAGCCATTAGTGTTTTGGTCAGCACCATGGGCCATTTTGGAACCGTTTACATGTTACCATTTTTTGAACAAAATGCTAATTAGTGCTAAGCAGCAGATTAATAAATACAAAAATTTAACTCATCAAAACTTCAGCAAAAACATCTTGTACAGTTTATATAAGGCAGTGGGCCTTATTATTTGTAAGATAATTTCATTAAAGTGCTGCAACAGCACAAAGATGGGTACACCTCCTTCTGTGGGGGCACCTATGAGCCAAGGTGGCTAAGCTTCTGACCCCAGTATCCAAGAAGAGTTTTAGAAAAAAGATTCGCTTACTGTCAGGTTGTTATAAATGTGTTTATTATCCATAGAGACCAAGCCTCTCTTTGTACCAGGCCATAAACATGCTTTTCAATTCTCTAAAGTTAACATGACAGTCTGTGGGGATTGTCTCTCTCTTGGAGCCAGGCTCAAGTGGCCATTAGATTAACTGCAGTATGATATACTTGTGCCTTGTCTCCATTATTTTCAGCCCTGCAAGGTTGTCCCTGGTATTTTATTTTTGCAAACCTTTACATAATAAACAAATGCTACCAGGTTTTATAATCATGTAGGCTGGCAGATTATTAAGCATATGAGTATTGCACTTGTGCAGCTTGTGATTTGCACAATATTTTCCTGTTATATTGATTGTGACAACTGTAAAGCCATACACAGATGTTGCTAAACAAAAGCAACTAAACTAAAAATTCAAGTGATAAAAGTAGGGTTGTTCAAAGTTTTCTGACATTTCAGAAGTTTCCATTCCTACATTGATTTATTCTGTGTCACCCCAAGTTACTTGCTTGACTGACTTGCATGCTGCACTGCATAGTCTGTGTGGATGTCAGTTTCAAATGAGGATGGCACTAATGTTTAAATTCTTTAAATTGTAGCCAATGCCAGCAGAGATGGGTCAAATGCATTTATGACATCTGCTGGAAAAATATGGTTAGACACTGTTCACCCTCATCGACGACAGTAATTTTAAACAGTGTGACTGTAGTTAAATGTCTTGACGATTATTCTCCTGTGATGATGATTGATAGGTGTCTTCTTTTCTTGTTGTTGCAGGTGACCCTCAGTGAGTGACAGATGTGTGACACTGTGGAGAACCATTTGCATCTCCCAGCGGAGATTTGAGTTCTGGGACACTGAGGTAAGTGCATAGTGCATTATGTTTCCAAAAGTTGATTCTGTTCATCTGGACGTAGCGTTTTGTGGGAGAAACGTTTCGTCACTCATCCAAGTGACTTCTTCAGTCTCAGCTGACTGCAGGTTTCCC
>VUQG01001921.1:0-13788 GCA_015106755.1 Etia nguti | reverse complement strand
TGGACGACTGTTGATCAGGTTTTTTTATGTAGCTCCAAATCACACAAAGCATTGCATCAGTGTAGACCCTGCAGTATCTGAGTCATTCAGCTACAGCATCTGTACACCATCTCACTGTGGTGTCCTGAGTTGGATCTTCATGCTAAAAGGTTTGGGAGTTAAGGTGATCCCGTAGACTGGAGTGAAGTCTGGTTCTCCTGCATCCTCGGGCCAGATGAACTTAAATCTCCTCAGCAGAGTCACCATAATGAGGAAGAGTTCCATACGAGCCAGACCCTCTCCGAGACACACTCGAGGACCTGGGACATTAAAAAACGTCTCAATACCATCTAGAACAGATATTTGATCAACCTCGTCTCTGCTACTGCTCCAAGTAAGATTTTTCTGTGCTCGTGTACCTGCAGAGAAAGGCATGAAGGCCTCTGGTTTAACAAACTCTCCTTTGTCATTTAGGAAATTTTCTGGGTTGAATTCATGAGGGAATTTCCACTGTCCTTCCTCGTTGAGCACTGAGGTCAGATTCTGGATAATTACTGTACCCTGAGAAAACACCAAAAGAATAAAAGCCCATTAAGAAAACTCTTTATTGCCTCTATTCCTAAAACCAATTTAGCCGGTTGCCTCTTACCCTGGGAATGGAATATCCCATGAGCTCTGTGTCCCTAGTGGTGCGGTGGAAAACGCTGAGAGGAACAGTGTTGGCAACCCTCTGTACTTCATGAATCACTGCCTGAATGAAGAGATGTTGCATGTTTTATGTAATATAGAGCAAAAGACAAACAGTGCAGGATCACTAGTGCTAGATAACTAGTACTAGTGGTTATCTAGTTTCTCGCTATAAAGAGATTGTAATAAATGAGTGATTACAACAGCTATCCAAATCAATGGCTTCAATCAATGACAAAGCAAACTTTGTCCAAAGCGTCTCCCAGATGTTATAAGGTAAGAAGCATAAGGTCCATTGCAAGGCATTTGTCTCCGTCTTCATGTTAGTGTGAGTCTTCTTGTCTCTGTCTTTAGTATATGTCTTCTAACCTTGAAAGTTACGCTATGCTGACACATAAATGTTTCATTTTTTGTTTTGTTTTCAATGGGGGGGGGGGGTTACTTTCATTTAGAAAAACATCTCCACGCCCACAAAAATATTTAAAAAACGTGTCAAGCACTGTCAAGGGGATGCTTGACACAGTCGGCGGAGAAGCAGACTGTGTGGATTGAGAAGAAGGAACCAAGTGCTGACACGCGAAAAACAAAACTTAATCTTAACAGAAAGCGAGCGGTTTATTTAAGGCTGGTTAAACAGTACAAAACAACAGGGCAAAGGCGGAATAACCTAAACTGGGTGAACTAAGGCTAAGCATAAAAAACCCGGAACATGGAACATGAACATGGAAACCTGGTATGAAGAAACCTTAACGTGAAGACCTGGCATGGAAACATAAAAAAACTTGAAACATGGCATGAACGCAGCAGTATAGCAGACAATCAGACACCGAATGAATGAAAACTCAGAGGCTAAATACACACAGGAGGGGATCAGGGGAAGTGGAAACACATGGGGAAACAGCTGATTCGGAAGAACATAATGACACCACAGCGGAAGTAAAACTAAACACACTGAACATGGAAACATCAAACTCTTCAAAATAAAACAGGAAACATAACGGGACGCAGACATGACAGCACAAGCTTGACAACATAGGACACGCAGACATGAAACACATGACAGACTAAGACACGTGAACTTAACATGATGAACTGACGAGGAACACGCACATGATAACTACACAGAGGGAAAAGGGGACTGGAGATGAGACATGGACATAACAAACAGAACGTAATGGCTCGGGGGGGGGGCATGACAGATGGTACGGGTCACAGGGGGAAACATGGAGGAGACGGGAGACAAAGACATCACTGAAACACATAAAGGTCGAGGGAGACTTAAACACAGGGGGCGAAGACACAAGGGGAATCTAATAAACAATGAACTATAACTGGGCAACCTAGGAGCTTAAGATAACTAAATGAACTTAAACAGAAACCATCAAAATATATGAAAACTCAAAACGCTGGGTCAAATGAACCAGGATCATGACAATGCTAGAGCAACATAACCAGTAGAAATGCTCAGTCTGCAATTCCCTGCATTTGGGTCCTCTTGTCTTCATTGTATAATGTGAGTAAACTTCTGACTAGACATATGTTGTATGATTTGTACCTGCACGTAGGGCATATTGTGTCTGTCTTCAAAACTGACGCGGTCCTTCCCGTCTAACACTCGGTCTATCTCGTGCTGACATCGTTCTGTGGGAGATGTTGCATCATGCAATGTGTTGTAAAGAAAATAAAAAACAAATGTTACATAACAAAAAACAGTTAATGCTATTTAAAGAGAAAATGAAAATTAGCAATGTGGTAGATGTCACGACTGAACGATACAATAAACGCAGGATTAAACAAGTCATTAATAATGGGTGCTTTTCATTTACTGTAATTCTGCATGGTTGTTCGACACACTAAAATGAAGTGGACAAATTTATATGTTTCTACACTGCTTCTTCTTAAGTGAGGTCTAAAAACCGGCAAAACACGTTCCCGACTTGTCTATGGACTAAAGACCAACTACTCTAACTATACTGACTATATTTTCAACCAACTTTAATTTCACAGGTTTAAAGACCATTTCCAGCTATTTTTCCGGTATACCTTATTAAGTTATACCATGGGAATGGTTGCATATTTTTAAATGATTGTGAAAGCACAGCTCTGGCAGGGACTGTTTTTGCTCACAGTAAAAAGCAAAAATCTTGGATGAAAATCAATTATTTCGTTTTAGTCTAGCGTACAAAAACATCTTGTGTGCACAAACTAATATCTAGTAGACAGATAATATAAATAAAACACTAACATTTTAAAAGTAGTGTAATATTTTACTATAAATATGTCAACAAGTTTAATTTTTCTTGATCAAATTATAAGTTAGTACAGGTGTCACGGTCCTGGGTCGGTGACCCAGTGTTTTGAGTTTTGTACTTCTGTTTTCTTAGGATCCTTGTGTTCTGGGTTTCAGTTTATACTTCTAGCTCTTCTGTTCTCCTTGGTTTGAGATTTCTGCTGCTTAGGTTTTGGTCCCTGTACCCCCATGTTCTTTGTAGGTTTACTTCTGTCCTCGTGTTTGTCTTCCCGTTCCCCAGTCAGTGGTGTCTCATGTCACTCCTGTCCCTGTGCTCGGTGTTCCCTCTGTTCAGTGTCTAGTCTGGGTCTCTGTGTTTGTCGTGTACTTCCTGTTTTACTTTGACAGTCTCTCATCAATGTACGTCATGTTGTGTTTGCTCTTTTCCCTGTCTCATTATTATTGTTATTAGTGTCAGGTGTGTTGTATTTATGTCAGAGTCTCCCTCAGTTCCGTGTCGCGTCGTCCCTCATTGTTGTGTGCGTTTCCCCGTGTTTTCCCTGTGAGTTTAGAGCTTTCCAGTTTAGTTTAGTTTAGTACCGTTTCCTTTGTGTCAGCAAATAAAGCTGCATTTTGAGTTTATCCACGTGTGTAGTGAGTCCTGCATTTTGGGTCCAATCTCCTCAGTCGTAACATGACAACAGGGGAGAAAAAAGTCGTATTTAGGTTTACCTTGTATGTGTGGATAGTTCATCAGGTAAAGAAAACCAGTAAGAAGCGTGTTAGAGGTGGTGTCAGTCCCAGCAAAGTGAAGATTCAGGGAGTAAATAATGAGTTCTTCTTCTGAAAATGAAGAATCTTCATCAACTCTCTAAAAATGCAGAGAGTGATAATTGTAAGACAAATTCAAGCAAGACAAAAATGTATCATATCATACATACAAGAGTATGAGTGTCATACTTGTGTAACATAATACTGCGTTAATACTGACAATTTCTATTTATTTATTGCTTTCCTTTTCACGCTCACAGACCTTCTCCAGTTCATCCAGGTAGCAGTCAATAAAGTCTCGTGGCTCTCCGGGAACTCTGGTCTCTTTGTGCTCACTCACCATGCGACGTGAAAGATTCTTATAAATCTAAAACATACGATTCATCATTCGTAATTTTCTGTTTTCACTGACAGTGTGCATATGTATGTTTTTCTCTTTATTGTACAAACGTGTGGCAAGAATGATCTTTAGCATTACCTCCATTTTCTCAAAGGCCTTTTGGAAGGGCAGTGGCAGGTTACGTATTATAGGAAAAGAGTCATACAGCTGCAGAAAAACAACCAGACAAAAAAATAAAGAAATGGGTGGAAGAAGACGTATTGCTGAAGATAACTTTTAACATTTTTATTTGACTGGCAAAACTATGTTGGATGGACAGTCAACAAGTAGATATACAGTCCATTCTGACTTCTAAACAATAAGAATACAGCAGTGATTCCACAGTGGAATTTGATCTTGAAGACGTTTCACCTTCAGCTCTAGACTGAGCTGAAGACTGCAGCCATGTTGGCATGCTCCAAGCAGTCTCACAGACCCGTTAGCAAAGTGTAAACACTTTGCCTTGATAGCATTGCTGTCAGTTTTACTCACCGTAGCCCACGGTCCATTGACTATCTTTGAAACCTCGGTAAAGATTTCAACAAACAGTTTGATTAACTCGTCATCATACTCGTAGCGTGTAGCAAACAGAACCTGGCAGATGATATTGGAGGCTGCATTATGAAACATAACCTTAGGGCTCATTGTTTTACCTGTAGGAGACATAATGAAACAAGACAGCACTGTCCAAGAGTACAAACAAATATTCTGCAACCAACAGCACTGTGCAAAATTGTTACGTGAACCCATCGATGAACATACCGATGTTCTTTTCCAGGGTATTGATGATGTGTTTGATCTCGTCATGAATTCTGTCCTCCATTGAATTCTTTCCCAGACCAAAGTTCCTCAAAGTCATCAAAGCAAAGCGACGCTGTTCCCTCCACTTAGAGCCATAATCTGCCATAATGACTCCTACAACAGGTTGAGCAACATAAAGAGGAAAGAACTCAAGAATCTTCCCTGTTTTAAAGCCCTCCAACCTCTTAGCCTAAAAATTAAGTGAACATTCGATCCTCACAGTGTAGTTTGCAGTCAGTAAAACAAAAAGCAATATTAACTTCCCAGTTAGGAAACATAAACCACTGTGATGCACATGAAAGCAGCAACAAAACACCTACCAAAACGTAAATTTGACATGGAATTGCAATTAGAATTTTTCTGATAAAGATGATTTTTCCATTATTCCATCATTGCTCATATAACATATGATGTAAATTCTACCTTTCCCATCACTGATCTCATTAATGAACAAGCCTTGAGGTCGTCCAGCAAAATCCGTAGCCTTGGTCACCATAGCCTCCTTCATGGCCTTCACACCACTGATGACCACAGCCGGTTCGCGTCCCAGGAAAATACTGTAGACATCTCCATAAGACTTCCTCAGCTGGGAGGAAACAAAAGGACATGTTTGAAATTCATGCATCACACCCTCAGATGAATATACGGTCTTTAAGTCTGACGTCATTAGCCATGTCTGGGCCCAAACTCGCTGCAGGTCCCTGAGTCAAAACGATCACTGCAGCATTACTCAGAGTTGAAAAACTGTCTAAATTCTTTCATCTGTAATAAAATGATCAGCGTTGCTGCTCTACCAGGCGTAACAATTAAGTTTAACATCCAGGCATCCATGAAAACAGAATTTATTAAATTTAATGGGGTTAGAAGTTAGCAAGAAGTTAGCTCGCTAGCTTCCATCTAAATATAATATACCATGTTCTGACTGAGAGATTTCTGAAACAAATTAAAACGTACAGCTCTGCTGTCACTTCCAACATAAATGAAGACAGAAAACTAAACAGCAGTGACGTTTGTAGAGTTACTGAAGTTGGACTAGCTGGTATATAATGATGTGCTACGTGATCGCTAGCTACACAGCTATGTTAGCATAACATAAACAGTGAAGCTGGAGGACGAACACTAACGAACGGAGGACTTTTTTCCACTCGATAAAAGTTAACGTGAGGGTTCCCGATGGTTAGGGACAAATGCAATCGCATGGCAGGATGCTGTAAACGGACCAAACTTCAGTGAGGAGAACAACTGAGATAATCCATCCACAATACGAGGTTAGTCATTAATATACTGCTGCATGGGCTGGGCTGTAGTTACATGTAAGGGTTTAAAAACTGAGCTTTAAAATGATTAGCGGTAATAAAAACCAAGAGAGACTGACAGTGATCACTGACTGTTTTTAGGGGCTTGTTGAAATTAAATAGAACAAGACACAAAACATGTTAAAAACACAACAGCCTTAATAAACGCAGGGTGGTTTGGGCCCGGAAGCAGGATTCATCACGTCATCACTTAAAGATCGGATTACATTTTGAAGGGGCTTTAAACATATTTGCCATGTAGAGAAGTACAGACCAGAGGAATTAACATTTTATATGGTCTGAAGCAGCTATGAAAAAAAGGATTCTGGTGTTTAATTAAATTCAATTAAACATAATTTACGTCCTTAATATTTTTCTACTATGACCTGAAAATAGGACCCTGTGTACGTATCCTGCTAGACACAGTTCGTGGCATATTATGCGTTTTTGTTATAACTATCCAGCACTGAAATGTTTAGTAAAGCTATATTGACAAATTATACTCAATAAAATAATAGATTTTTTGAAGTGTATATTGCTCTTTTATTATTTTATAGATAGTTTCATAAAGAAACATAAAGATAACCCCCTTCACCCAGAAATCTGTTGGCAAATATTGACTTATCAAGAAGGTAAGGTGCAATCTGCACAGTGACTTGCAGTATTGGCTGGGTAAATGCCAAGTGTGCAGAGAGTCAGTTTTATACCAACAACATATTAGGCAATCACCTTGGAAAAGTAAGATCGTATTGTTAAGTGACCCATGCCTGTATGAGAATATATGGCCCATTTTTTCTTTCTTAAAATGATAAAACTTTAGGTCATTTAAAACAACACAATTCAACAAACAACATTTTTATTACCTTCTCAAAATCTTTCAAGGGGTTCTCTAGGCTCAGGTGAAAAACGCTGCCCATTAGAGGCACATTAAGAGGTCCTGGTGGAAAGTTCTTGGGCCTCCGGGATTTGAGATGAAGGATGGTGATGCAAATGAAGATCCACAGCAGCACAAGTGAAACAAACATGTTGAGACAGACAGGAATGCACTGAAAAAAGAGTAGTGTGCATGGCTGGCCTCTTTTAAAGGGGTAGTTCAGTTGTTAGCCCTGCCTTTTTTGATTGTGTACTTTCAAATAAAAGCATGTCAAGCTAAAAAAAAAAGTGTCTAGTAAGTACTAGTTCCTCAAACTCATTTTTGAACACCCATTGGAATTCATTCACAAACTATGTGAATCGTTAGGATTAAAATGATTAAGTAAAGCTGTTTTTTATGATTTTTATATACACATGCCATGTGCTCATTAGCTTGATGGCGCTCTGTGTTTTTGAGGGTCGGGAGCCTCATTGAGCGCTATGACTGAATTGAAATATTGAGACTTACGTAGAGCACAGAGCGTCTTTTTGCAGCATGCTTACACATCACACTGGTTAACAGCCAGGATGATGTTTTCTGGGCGAAGGGAGTCCGAACAGAATGTCCAGAACTTAGATAATAAATAGAATCAGTAGGATGATATTAAATAATCAAGGCTAGGCAGGGAGATGTTTTCTTTTTTGTCTCTGTCATTCCAGGAAAGGGAACAGATCCGAGGTCAGCTGTGAACAGAGAGAAGACTCGAAGGGAGACAGCAGGACTGCCACGTTGCTCCCGGAAGAAGATAGTCATAATAAAATGTGTTATTCTTGGGGTATAAAACTGTACAGCCCGATTTAGGGTCATCCTTTTGTGTGAAGACAAACGGCTGATTTTACAGAGAAGTCCAGCGCTGTAACTTGTAATTTTAACTGCCGAAGCAAATTAAATCTTTTTGAAAGACACATATTTCTCCTGTACTTCCTTCTAAAAAACTGAACACAACAGAACCCAGAAATGCCTGCATTAACCATGCTTACCAATATTTCATGCACAAAATTATTACTTGTCAGTGTTTTCTTATCTGAATTTGTTTGTACTGTATTCACAAATTCAGAACTGCCACAGAGTATGTATGCAAACATGCACAATACTACACCAAATCACCAAACAGCAAAAATACTTACTTGTACTTTTACTTACAAGTCAAATCAGGTCAGAATTAGAACTAAATAACTAACCAAAAGACGAAACCCTTTTACTCTGGTTCATAGATTATTTTATCTGAGTTTTAAAGTGACTTGCTGTCATGAAACAGCTGTGCGACGTAGGCAGGTTAAGACCCAAGTGCAGAATCGCAGACAGGACCTAGAAACTCAAAAACAGTTTTATTGACAGAGTGCTGGAGACACAAAACTAAGCTAGTCAAAACCAAAATGCAGGAACTTAAACTAAACATACAGAGAAACATGCAGGGAAAAACACAGTCACGAGGGAGATGGTGACACAAGACAGACATAAATACACACAGAAGGGTAACGAGGGAAGTGGAAACACACGGGGAACACAACTGACACAAATGAACACAACGCCACAGGGGAAGCAAAACTAAACACACCGAACATGGAATTCTCACTTTTTCCTGTTTTATTTTGACAGTCTCGTGTGTCAAAATAAAACAGGAAACAGTGAGAGGTAGACTGTGATGACAGGACATGGAACACGCAGACATGAAACACATGATAGGTTAGGGAGACGGGATGGAACACAAAGAGAGGAACACGGGAACAGAAAAGGGAAACAAGATACAAGGACACATAAATATATATACAGTGAACACACAGAGAGGGACACAGAGGACCGAGACACAAGGAGAACCTGGATATACAAGACACTAACATGGAATAAACTCAGGACTACAAAATCAACCTTAAATAATAAACCATAATTTTAAAAAATGACATAGAAACACAAGAAAACTCAAAATGCTGCGTCAAAAGGACCCAGAACCATGACACTTCCATGCTGACTGTTATCACTTACAGACCAACTATCGTGGACCAGACCCATCTACTAACTTCATTTTGATGTGAACTACACAATTGTAAAGTTAAACTCAATTGTTTCTCAGTGGATGTGGTAATCATTGCATTTTTTTGCTTTGGAGTTTTAAAGAGCTTTCATTATTTAATTGGTTGTTTGTAGCCCTGACGTTGCTAGGCGCTTCCATTATGTTGAAGAAAGTGATTCAGACAGAAGCAAGACAAAAATTAGTTTTGGAGGTTTTTCTTCTTGGAGACTCTGCTTCATGGATAATAGCAGTAGTTATTAAACGTTTTACTGCCATGCCCCACTTAAGCAGCCCCTAAAAAAGCTCTAACTCCACAAATGTTTTTTGGGAAAAAATAAATAAAATCACATAAAAATGACACTCAGCAAGAGCGTAAAGGAATCTTTCGTTTATTTTTTCCTACACACATCGTACAGACATACATATCTTACATAAATTATTATTCAACTTATTTTTTCTCTTTATTCCCCTTGTCATCCACACCCATGTCCCACAGTGGTTCCATGTCCCACAGCTTGAGAACCACTGTATTGATGCACACCTCAGTGAAGCTTTCCCAGCAGAATGTGTTTCTTATCTTAAAGTCTTTTCTTAAACATGAAATAAGATGTTATAAAATAGGACATTTTCTACAAAGTCTCACTGTTTTTTGAATAATTATAGGACAAGACATCAACCAATGAACCATGAATGAATAAAGGACAATAATTTTAATGAAATGTTTCCAATACTAGATTGTTTCTTTCTCCTTCTTTGAAGCACACCACCTCACTGTGGCATTCTGAGTTGGACCTTCATGTCATAAGGTTTGGGATTCAAAGTGATGCCATACACTGGAGTGAAGTCTGGTTGTCCTGCATCCTCAGGCCAGATGAATTTAAACTTGCGCAGAAGAGTTACCATCATGAGGAAGAGCTCCATACGAGCCAAACCCTCTCCGAGACATGTCCGAGGACCTGAGACATTAGAAGACACTTCAAAGTTATCAAAAACAAACTGATTTACCCAATATCCCTGGTACCGTGGGCACAGGGGCAGATGTCCATATGTGGATTCATAGTTTTCTTACGTTTTTGGTCCACTACAGCATATTTTAAAAGGGATCACATGCTATAAAAGACTAAAAGGAAAAAAAGCCTTCATATTTTTCCGTGTTCCATCCTCAGCTTCTTTGATACAGTGGCATCTGCTCTGATGCTTCTACCTATGATTAAGTCTCACAAGTGTTAGCTTTATTTTGATACCAAGATGTTTTACACTAAGTTTGTATTCGTAGAGAAATAATCAATTAATTTTGGGCATGTATGTTTCATGCAGGAACCTCAGAAAGTGCCTATAGGGTTTTAAAGGTTAATCTGTGTCACTCAGTGTGTTTATGATCCTTTACCTGCAGAAAAAGGCATGAAGGCCTCTGGTTTAACAAACTCTCCTTTGTCATTGAGGAAGTTTTCAGGGTTGAATTCATGAGGGAATTTCCACTGTCCCTCCTCATTGAGCACTGAGGTCAGATTTTCGATTATCACTGTACCCTGAGAAGAAAACAAATGCAAAGACAAGTCCACTAAGGATGCTCTTGACTTTATTGTATCTCATGTTAAAAATGATTTAATCAGTTGACCCTTACCTTGGGAATGGAATATCCCATAAGCTCTGTGTCACTATTGGTGCAGTGAAAGACACTGAGGGGAACAGTGTTGGCAATTCTCTGTATTTCATGAATCACTGCCTGGATGAAGAGATTATCTGTGCTTTATCTTAGTCTGAGCAGAGACTTTTTCTATTCATACTTAGTATGGAACTGATCTGAACCTGAACACCGTAAGAAATCCTGATAAAAAGCCATCTCAGTCTAATTTTCTCATTTAAACAAATGGTTACCTGTTGTTATTAATTAACCTGCAATCACATGAAAACTACTTTATCTGCACACACAAGTGTTCTTCAAAAACAACACCCAGTGGAGTTTGTCCACATCCAAGTACTCCATGTGTTTTTTATGACACAGCAGAATTACTAGATTTTATGCATTATGTTAAAGCATGTTGTTTGCATAAATAATGTTCCTTCTAATACTAATTACAAATAATTATTCAAAGCATGGAAAAGTTTATGATGATTGCACAATACTCCTTTAACATGAAATGCTTCTTTTATGGTCAATAGATCAAGTCAAACCAATTCCTTCTGTAAAAACAGAGCTGCCATGGTTGGTTCGATTTCCTGAATAATGCCATTTAAGTGCATCTTCTATTTAGTTTTGAGATTTTGGATCTGTTGCCAAGACAACCAGCCATGAAATGTTTAGAAGAACCAAAAGATTCAGGATGACACCAATTTGACAACATTTTACCCATCCATCTTCTTCCGCTTATCCAGGGCCGGGTCTCGTTCTTTTGGCCACTACCCACAGCTCGTGACCATAGGTGAGGGTAGGGACGTAGATTGACCAGTAAGTTGAGAGCTTTGCTTTTACACTCAGCTCTCTCTTCACCACGACGGACCGGTACAGCGTCCGCCCTGAGATACTTAAACTCCTCCACTTGGGGCAGGAACTCGTCCCTGACCCAGAGTGGGCACTCCATCCTTTTCATCAGCCGGAAAAGGGTGGAGGAAAATGACAACATTTTAATTCAGCTAAATGAAGAATTGTCATTGCCTCTCTAAAGAAAGGAGAATAATTATTGTAATACAAATGTCTTAATCTGTTACTGGAAATTAATTAAATATTGTAAAATAAAAAACAAAAACATTTCTGTGAAGTGTATAGGTATTTCCTTTTAGAAAACAGGATTAAATGAATTTGATTTCAATATGCCTAATACATATGTAAAACATAGAATATGAAAAACAGATCTTTTTTTTTCATACTTACACACCTTCTCAAGTTCATCCAGATAGCAGTCAATAAAATCTCGTGGCTCTCCAGAGACTCTGGTCTTCTTGTGCTCATTGATTAAACCAATTGTAATATTCCTACAAGTCTAAAGAGCAAACGACATCATTCACAGTTTGAAAGAATTTACTTCTTCCTACTGGTAAAGTGAAAATTAAATTACCTCCATATTCTTAAAGGCCTTTTGGAACGGCAGTGGCAGGTTACGAATTATAGGAAAAGAGTCATAGAGCTGAAAAGAAAGACAAGCTGGGTAATTTGTTTAAATATCATCAGAGGCAACCAATCCTGGTTTTTGTTTTTTGTTGGTTCTACTTATCAAATTAACATGCTAAAGCTAGATGTGACAGAAACATCTGCATGGTAGTTTTGTTAGTGGTGGAATTGTTGCAGTAAAATCTCAGCCTAAATGATATTCCTGAGGAAACTTTGTTACCTCAGAAACATGCTTTTACTCACCATAGCCCACGGTCCATTGGCCATCTTGGTATTCTCAGTAAAGCACTGAACAATCAGTTTGATTAACGCATTGTCATACTCGTAGCGTCTAGCAAACAGAACCTGGCAGATGATGTTGGAGGCACCATTGTGAAACATAACTCGAGGACTCATGGTTTTACCTGATAATGTAAAAGCACAGCATTGTAAAATAACACAAAACATTACAGAAACAATTGCACAGCACAAAATTCAGTTATGTGGACCAACGCTTACCAACACTCTCTTCCAGCGTACTAATGAGATATTTTATCTCTTCATGAATCCTGTCCTCCATTGAGTTCTTTCCCAGACCAAAGTTCCTCAAAGTCATCAGAGCAAAGCGACGATGTTCCCTCCAACTAGAGCCATAATCTACCATAATGACCCCTACAACAGGATTAGCCACACAAAGAAGGATCATCGATGGTGACATTTTTTTGATCATTGCTGTTCTTTTTCAGAGAACCTCGACTTTCTGGCTCATTTCATCTTTTATTTATATTTAATTCAATGCAGCTCGATACACCAGCATCTCACTGGAGTTTCATTGCAGTGAGAAAGGACTGTTAACATCTCTAGCATGCATGCTAAAATGAAATTATTGATTTAACCGTGAATCATGCAAAGCTAGTCTAGTGCAGTTCCAGGATAACTACGAGGATCTTAAAATGAACGAAACAGGTCAACTGATAAAAGCTGCTCTGGGAATGTTATACTCTTGTTAATCATGCAGTCTAGTGCAATAAAAAAAACATTTTATTTCCTGGACATGTGAAGCAACTCATTTTTCAGCCAGCTTGTTTCAAAGAACATCAACAAAAGTGGTTTGAAAACTTAGATCATCTTAGATTCTTCTTATAATTTAAATTCGTATTTGACTTTTTAAAAATGTGTTTGATGTTTTTTGTATGATGGATGGAAGTTATTAGTAATAATGTAGCTTGTTGTATTTTTTTTTAAAATTTTACATCAATTTATTTGCAATGTTTTGTGTCTGTTTTGCCACCATGATTATTTCCAAAATAATGAGTGTTTTCTCTTATGTATGCACTAAATAATAATAGCGTAAAACCTCCAACATCAGAATCCAGTACGTGCAGAAAGAAATAGAAAGACTTTGTTGACATATATACTGGCCTTTTCTGTTTCTTGTTTGTGTCTTTGTGAAATGTATATAATTCATATTATTCTTATGATAGATAACGTCTGTTCTACCTTTCCTTTTGGTGACATCATTAATAAACAAGTCTTGGGGTCGTCCAGCAAAATCAGCAGCCTTAGTCACCATAGCCTCCTTTATGGCCTTCAGCCCATTGATGACTACAGCTGGTTTCTGGCCGATGTAAATA
>VUQG01001920.1:0-13830 GCA_015106755.1 Etia nguti | reverse complement strand
TTACTCACTATTCTTCTAATCCTTACAAATGGCAACACACTCCCTACTGTCACTCAAACGTACTCACACATAAATAATAGACGCATACATCGACTCACTCATTGTCACTCAGTCTCACACTCGCACTCATTTGCCCTGACTTGTGTTATTGTACTGCTATGTAAAATGGCTGGTGCAGTGAAAATGGAAAGCATTGAGGTTGGAAGGGAAAAGTGCCTCAATGGGCTTTGAATTGCCAAGGTCCTGAATAAGCATTGTAATATGGGCTTGCAGGCAGCAACCAAATATGCAAAGAATTGAATTTGGCATTACTGACATCTAGTTTTACCCTCACAAATGCGCAACCTACAGAAATACAAAATCATAATTTAGCGGTAATGCACACTATTAACAAGCTTTAACAATGTAAAGGATATTGTTCTGGGACTGCGTGTGGTTTAGGGAGTGATTGCTTTGGTTTTGTAGCATGACATCCTCAGATATAGAACTATGTTCATAACAAATAATTGAAACTCATAACGTTGCAAGAGTTTCAATCCAATATGAAAATGACAGCTATCCAGATCATGAAATCTGTTTGAGATGATAGCAGTACACCAAAGGACTATGTAATGGTCATAAAAATGATGACATATTCACATTGATAAGTCAACTAATGAACAGCTCAGCACCCATAATGATTGCTGAACACATTTCTGAACCTTGTTATAGTAGCTTTGACACAATTGCTCCCACAGATGTACTAACTGGAAAAGCATACAGCAAGGAGGGATCCTGGATAATAACTCTAAGGCTAGTGTTTCTTTGGACCTACTGGCACAGACCATACTAATATCAGAGGTATTATCTGGCCTATCATAGTAATGAAGAGTAAATACTGTGGCAACTTGGACCTAGATCTGTTAGCCCAGTGGTCTTATGAGCAATACTTTGTCTTCAGTGGTTTATATTTCCCACAAAACAATTGGCAGGCTGCTGCTCTCTCACCGCTACTCAGGCTCAGTGCAGTGCAAAAAAGACTGCAAAGAAAAATGATGCTCCCATGCCACTTGCACACACTGCTTTGGGCAGACTATCATTCCCATTAAACTAATAACAGTTAGCTTCTTATCTCACAGTGTCTTGGCAAAGTCACTTCCACCCTTGAACACACTGTCTTTGAATGCTGGGGCTTAATCTATCACTGAGGCCCAAATGAGACCGCATAATCCTCTGCAATTTTTTGTTCTTGTATTTCACATTATCACTGATTTCTACTGCTTTTTTTTTTATTATTATTTTCTTCCGTTTTGGAACAATGATGCTGTCCTTCAGTTTCATAAGCAGACAGAATGTTCAATCAAGAAAAAATAGCTGATGTCAGAAGCTAGTACATGAGTGGGTTTATTCTTTTGTTGAACCAGTTTTCATCATCAAATTACCATTTGAAAGTATTCAGATAGTGGAAATATTTAAAGTTTAATGTCAAATGTGACAGTGGCAGTGCTCCCATCCATAGGGCACCGGCTGGTCACCAGAAATCAACCTTATACAAGATTTAAGGAGATTCTGGAGAATCAGTGCACAGGTGTTTCGATGCTCTAGAGGGAAATAAAGGTCCAACAGGTCCCAGGTCAGTTAATTTTCTCTCTTGGCATTTAGGACTTTGGTAAAAATCAATTTTCTTTGTTTTACCGTTAAATAATGCAGCCCACAGCAAGAGATACTAATTTAAGCAAGACCACTGAAAGAATATACACAAGCCAAAATATAATAAAAACTTTCTCAGCGATTAGCAACAAAACTGTTTGACCTGGAAATGTTAATATTATTGAAAGCTCAATTATGTTTTTTTCTTTTCTTTTTGCAAAAAGGATAACATTTCTAACATGAATGAAAGCTACAATTATCTTATTCGTTTTTTTAAATGTTGAAGTTCAAATTGTCTTCACTCATTAAGAAGTGTCAGCCTTAGCAAAGCAGTTCAGCAACACTGCTGCTAAATTTGATCAATAATACCATTAACAATAGCTGACAGTTTGCTGGGTGTGGTTAAGCTCATGCTGAATAAAAAGACAGAAAGTAAAGGGAGTTAAAGAATATTATTTTCTTGCTATCACCTTAAGAGTCAAAAGAATATACTTTGGATTAAGACTCATTTACTTTATTGAGGTACTATAAATAAATCCAGCCAGAAGAAAAAAAATCTTCTGTGTTCAAAGCATGTTGTCTTTAAAAAAAAAAAAAAACACTTTCAACCTTTTTTGGTCTTTTTAAAGTAAATTTAAGAGTGAAAGCATTTTCTGTCTTGCTTACTTTTACTTATACCCACTGTCATTTCTTGGACAAAGGTCAAAGACCTTTTCTGATCTGTGTTAGTCTCTCTGGTGGGGTTTACCTTCTTTTTGGTGTCTCTCTGTGGGCCTTCATCTATCTGATGTGTCTAGTCCAGCGTGTACTCCACTGTCCTTGATGTTCAGTTCTGGTTTACAGAGCATATGCTCACTGCATCCCTGCTGCCTTCTTTTCTTGTTCAGCAGGTAATTGGTGACTCTCCTGTGTAAGACAGCTATAGCTGAAATTATCTGATCAACCAATGCTGCGGATTTTTCTAATGCAGATTTTTACAAAGGTCTTCACTTTTCTGAAGGTGATCTGAGTAGCTAGCTTGCTCCCACATTGGAGTGAAACCTTAAGATCTTTGAGTGTGTTCCAGTATGAAGTCTGGAGATCTAAACATTATTAAGCTGCAAGCAAGCTATTCTGGGTCCACCCATTCTGCAGTCTGCATGTTGAAGATATTACCCAAGAGTATTGGTTATTATTATTTGGTAGTTTTCATTAACCTGCAGGAGCTTTGTCACTTTGTGTATTCATAGGCCAGATGTATTTTCTTCTCTTACATCTTTTGAGACAACAGTGCTTGATCTCATGCTGTGTGAACAGGACTGAATGTCTTTCTTTTTGTGTTTGCTTCATGATCCAGTCAGTGACCAGCAGGGCAGTCCTTTTGTCCTTTGTGTTTATGGTGGTGGCTACCCTTTAAATTAAAAGATAGAACAGTGCCTTATATAAAACATAGTTACATGGCTAACATACAGAGAAATACCTTACTTGTTTGACAAGGTTCAGAACTTTGCAAAATGAGCAAAAAGTGTGACCTCACCTGTTAATTTGTGTTTTAAAAAAGGGTTTAGGATGCAAACTTTTTTGTATATAGTCAATATTTAAATAAACAAATATACACATAAATAACTCAAAAATGTAAAGAAATGATCCTATATGAATGAACCTCTTAATGGCGGCTATACAATTTAGTGGTCAACCACTGTAGTTGCTCTTTTATCTTGTAGAACGAGCCGTTTGGGTTTTCATTTTGCCAACAAGACAAATGTGACAAATGTGTTTCCCTATAGACAAGCTATTACAAGCAGTGGTTTGGCCTCAGACCCCTGCAGATATTCTGCTCATGGCCTCTGAAACAATGGCTCTGTTTTTATTTATTTTTTCATCTGCAGGGCACCATCCATTGCCAGGGCTACTCGCTTGTCATCTTGGCATACAGACAATGGCTTCCGGACACAAGAGCTCCTTGTAAAAGATGTTGCCACCCCTCGGTCTCTGTGCAATACAGACACACATAAAAATCCCAACAAACACGTGGACACACGAACACACAAAGTCACAGGCACACAGAAACCTAATCTAGACCTGAATCAAATCCTATCCCTTTGTTTTTGAGACAGTAACTTAAGGTGAGGGATAGGTATTGGGAGATTGGGAGTAGGATACACTGGTAATCACTATTTCAAATAATTTCACTATCCCCCACCGCCCATACACTCCTCACTAACACTGCACTATTCCAAAGGGCAGGGAGAGATTTCAATCTCTTTACAGCTGCCACCATGACTTTAGTAAATTGTTGACAGCCAAATCCATGTCGATCTGCTGAGTGATTGCATGCTGCAAAAGGTCTAATCTCATTTTCTCTGCAGCTCACACTGGCTGTAAACGAACAGACATTAAGGTGAAGTTAAGTTAAAACGTTCGATCATAGATGGCAACGCTTAGTTAAGAGTATTATGGAAAATCAATCATCAATAAGCCTTCAAAGCTGTTTGGTATAACAAGACTATGAAATGTTAAACCTGTCCATTGTGAAAACTGTATCTGATACAAACAGTGTATGGCCTTATAGTGTACACTTCACAGAAGATGTAGATGGCCTGTGTTATTAGATTTTGCTGATGTCAAACACATAAAAATGCTCAGAGAAGCTCAGCGCCTCTGGCAAGTTTTTCCACGGCATGCAATCTTAACGCTATTCATGCATTTAACAGTGTCACTAAAAGACATGAGTCATGAAAAAAATATAAGGCGATGTATGTGAGCTGCATAATTTAAAAACAGACCGAGAACAAAGTATTTCATACAAAAGTCAAACTGGTTAATAAAAAGTGTTTAATATTATTGGTAATATTTAACCCATGTGCCTCAAGGAAGTATTTAAACACTAACTGCTCTAGCCAAATAAATAAATTACATTAGACTACAAGTGTGTTTCAACAACACTTTCAACCTGAACAGAATATATGCAAAATTTACTAACCTTACAAAACTATCTACTCAGCCTCCTTTTTACAGCTTAGATTTACTTCACACAAATTCATTCAATCTATTCATCCAGTATTCATCAGGTGGTCCAGGCAATCTTCTAATCTATTATATTCTAAAAACATTCTGAAACCAGTGATTTATAAATGCCATCATTTTATTTTCAAAGATTTGTCATATTGGTATCATAGCGAAGTCAAATTTTCACCCTCACCTAGAAAATTTTGTTGCAAGATGTCTGTCTTTAACACACCAACCAATGGTTTGTGATCTACTGCACATTAGAGCGCCACTCGGGCAACGAAAACCTGCTTCTGTTAAAGAGAAACTGTTTTCTTAGCAGAACGTGTTCACGCCAAGTAACTAAAAGGCAGCTTGCTTTTTAATTCCTCACACATTTCGGGGTCAGCCCCGTCAGGCGATTTCCTTTGCCTGTGGAGGCCTCTTGACAAAGGTGGGAAATGAGAGGAAAAAAATGCTGATGAGGAATGTGGCGGTTACTCTGCCCAACCAATTCCCCTACTAACACTCACTCCAAGCTCTCACAAGCCATGAAAAACAATACAGCATGTCAAGTATCTGGCTGCTTAAATAAAAAGTGAAGATTTGGGATATTTTGATGAATCAAATGCCCAACAACAATACCCCAAGGAGATCATGGAGAAGTGTGATAAAGTCCTATCAAAAGATGATGTTAAAGACTGGAAAAAAGTTGATGCTAGTGAGAAATCCCAGAAAGTTAGAAGGTTTTAACAAAGGACTGAACAAGACTTCTATTGTACACCACTGTATATAAACAAAGGTATTAGATGATAAAGGTGTTTAGCCCGTAGCCATGCAGTCTGTCTTTACAAACATTTGTAAAAGTAGGGTTTGTTCTAAAGAGTCATAGGAGTCAAGTCAGTTGATGCAATTTCTTGCATTCTAAATATTCCATAATCAGCTGTAAATTGCGTTACTGAAAAGTAAAAGAGTTTGGGAACCATAGCAACTCAGCCACAAAGTGGCAGACCACATAATGTTACACAGTTGGGGTTGCTGAGGCGCATAGTTCATAAAAGGCACCAAAGCTCTACCCAATCATGAACGACAGAGTGCCAAACCTCAAAAAAAAGTTGTGCCAGGAGCTTTGTGTGATGGGCTTCCATGGCCAGAAGCTCCTGTAGGTGTAATGTGTAGGTGGCCGTGGATTTTTATCTATATAGTCCAGATACAAAATCAGTGGGGAACTGGCCAAGATAATGAATTGAGAATGAGTCATAGCAGTAGATTCCCTCTTATGAGGTAATGTATATGCAAAAACTGGCTTTCCACATAAGCGCATATGTTGTTTGAAGAACAGTAACAGTTTGCCTAAACTAGTGAGGCTGATCTGACAGCTTTATGGCTGGACACATATGGAGAGTAACTTCAAAAGAAATACATATTCACTATTTAGGCAAGGACATTCCAAATGAAATGACAGCAATGCAAAGCATCTCACATTCAGCAGGAAATTCTCACAGTGCTGCGGTCAGCTAGATGCTGCTCCATATTTTTAGACCGTGCTCCTACTGTGAGCAGAACAGAACAGATGACTGTGATTGTACACTTTGTTACAACACAGAGGGAGAAGCGTAGAGATTAGAAAGCATTTCCTGGAATTCGCAGAGATAACCGATTGCACGCATCCTAGCACGAATGATGTCACTGAGAACATTAGGGAACAGGATGTTGACATTATGGACACGAGCAGTCAAGGACAATAATGATAGATCAAATGAGGGGTAAACATAAACATATTCAAAACAGAGTTTGTGAAACGTGAAGGTCAGGTACAGATGTGCTCAAACCCAGTTAGAGGCAGCACGAGATGCACTGCGATAAGTGTCAGGAGATGAAAGTCTAACTGCTGCTTGTGAAGCTAAAACTAGATGTGAAGCTGAAGTCATTACAGCTAAGATCAAAAGGCAACCATTCATGCACCATCATAACATGGTATGGCATTTTAAATGAGATAAATATTACTGGTAAGACTCTGCAGACACTGTGTACTTAGTGAAGTAGTACAGCTGAATGTGCCAAAATGATTCCTGTTGGACAATCACACTGACGGCAAATTTGAAAGCGTGCAGTCAAATGAAAAATATCTAGCGCAGGAGTTGGATGCAGGGACCCGATTTCCTGAAAAAGTGCAATGTGATACCCCCCCAAAAAAGGAAAAATATCTTCAACTACAAAGGAGACAGTGAGGTAGTAATGGATCCACACAACAGGTTTACAAACTGTTTTACTGGACTACACTATTGATGTTGTGGAAGAGTATTTTTTTCTCACATCCAGGGCACAGAGACATATCTGGGGAAGTGAATCTGATCGCATCTGTCAATGAGAAAAATGCTAGAATTATTCCCCAGGGGAACATCGCACTGGAAAAAGCCCTGACACATCATGACACCAGAGACATTAAAGGCAAAGGATATCCTGCAGAATTGAATGCTTTGAGGAGACTTCTAGATACTGGAACTAAACAACTACACAAACTTGAGTTCACCTCCAGTCTTCAATAATCAAATGGAATTTGGTTGTCACACTGCTTTTTGCACCAGTTAAGTTCCTGCAGGAGATCACAGTTTCCTAAAACTGCAACAAACAAACAAACAAAAATATAAAAAGCTTCTGAGTACAATGACACAAGACAGACTTAATAGGCTGGTAATGATCTTCATAAAGGATAATCCAGCACAGAGAATCAAACCACGGGGTTCAGTTAAAGTAGTGCACAAACTCTACTGGTAGCTACCATTTAGTACTCGAGAAACCAAAGTTAGATTATTTTAAAAAAATACAATAAGTGAGCTGCAGTAAGAGAAGTAAAGAATTTGAAGCCATTATTATGAGATATACTATTATCCTTTTTGTGCAATTACTGTAATTAGTTTTAGTGTAAAAAAACTTCCCTACAGGCAGTTTTTGCCAGGCCTGTGGCACTTTTCCAAATTCTTCATTCCACATTTACCGATGACTCAAACAAAATTATGCTGCAGGTCCAACTTTTGGTGTCTGTTAAGTATGGGCGACATACATTGATCCAGCAAATGGGGAAGAAAACGTCACATTTGCAGGGGGTTGATGAAATGAAAATAACTATTGGAAAATCAAAAAGAACTAGGATTTATCATAAATCTTTAAGAAAATATGATATGACGTTAATGCAAAGTTTTGTTCAGACTGGCCCACCCATTAAGGAGGAGCTAGGGTACATGCAGACATATATACACACATATGCTATAATCATTATAGTAAATAAATCCTACATCCTAAGCATGTAGCACTCTGTATATTCTATTGAGTTAATGACTTTTATTTTATGAATATGTGAAAATAAAACACACAACAAATATGAACAAATAAAGCAGACCTTAATAAATAATTTTTTATTTATTTATTTTCTCTTCCTTTCTCTATTTTCTGTAACCTTGATCAACACAAACTCATTCTCTTCTCTTTTTTAAAAGCTTATTTCTTGCTTCAAACAAATATAAAACTGCCATCTTTTAGGAGAAAATATGGCGGCTTGGTGACCACAAAGACATGCCACAGTTATTTTGCTCTTTGATTTCCGCTTGGGGCACCAGTGCCGAGGAAGAAAATTAGAGAATGAGTCTTTAGCTTGGGCATATGGGTGTCCAGACACAAATTAATTCAGCAGTGTTTACAATATACTGTATCTCTAAGGGCACTATTATGACTATTTTATGTATCTATAGAATATATATATGCTATTAATTATTGTAATGCATGACTTAAAATTTTTCAGTTAATTTAGTTTCTCATCATACTTGCATTTTCATCCTCGGTCTGGGAAATTATTTGAAGTCCTCGAGTGTTTTTCTCTGACCTTGCTAGAATTCTACCAGCTGCTATCTGAGTTTAGCACTGCACCACATGGTGTATGGCTTATTAATCACAATGAATCAAATGAAAAACAAAATCCACAGTTCTGTCTTGTTTGATTTACAACAATACACATTTCAGCACGGGCAACCCACTGCGATCCAAAGTCTGTCAGAAATGCACTCAAACAGAGCTGCATCTGTCAACATTCGCTGGAAATGGTTCAAACGCAAAGTAGTAGAATTTACACTACTGAGACCAAGAGCTTTTCTTTAATCACCCTGAGGGATTTTATGTTTTTGAATTTGGGGTTCCCAGAGGTGTTATCAGCATTCTTTCATGATTAATTTTATTGGCTGTAATGCTGAATTGTATCTGAATTGCTAATTTTGGTGCTTGGTATTGAAATTTTCTTCTTTCAGTACACTATCCTGCCTATAGGGAGGTAGGATGGTGTATTGTGTAGACTAGCCCTGGGCAAAACACTGGGCTCAAAGCAAAAAGTGGGTGAGTGTACAGGCCAGTCTTACAGCAGTGAAATAGTTACAAAAAGACTGATCATTTTTTGTGTTCTTAGACATGAATTGCTACATTTTTTCATAGAGAAACCAAGGATGTGCCACTATGGCAACCAGAAAAACAAAGTTTTAAAAGATGTGATAACAATATTTTTGTATGACTAACTGAAAAAAAAGCAACACATGGAATTAATAATGTATTTCAAAACAATAGTTGAAAATGATTCATCTTCTTGAACTCAAAATAATTTTAAGAAATTTGAATTGAGGAACATGAAACAGTTGAAATTTTGTGTCCTATGACCGTCACTATCATCAACTGTCACGAGGCCGGGTATTTTATTCAACAAGCCCTCACGTTTTGCAGCATATTTACCTTCATAATTATGTGTGATTGAGAAACACACTGAAAAAGAATTTGTAGTAGCTAGCTGAGATTAAAGGGTGCTATATTAGTGCACACCATTTGACACTTGATTCATCCTGAATCTGTAATCTGTGTCTTCACCAAAACATTTCTTGGTGTTGGTCTTCACAGCAAAAAAAGATGGTCGCTGATCTTCAGATTTGATCCCTGACATTCTCATTTAAGGAAGAGTTTCATTTTACTTAATCTTCCTGCTGCCTTCAAAACTGTATAAACACTTTGAGAACTTTTATTTAGTGACTTTTGAGAACTGCTGGATTAAATCAATAAATTATTGATATAGCAATAATATATTTGCTTATTATAGCTTTAATCCAACATCACATTTTAGTTACATTTCAAACAACAATTTTTAAAAAGAAAAGAAAAAAGAAAACACAAACCAGCAGTTTTAAACGACAATCAGCAAGATGAAATCTGTTCTCAAATCAGTGTGGTTTTTTCCAGCGTTTCGCAGGTTACAGGATAAATACCTCTATGATACTGTACAATAGCAGTTCCACTACAGCATGGCGATCAACAGAGCAAATGTGCAAAAGGAAATAAAACCATTTAACCTCTTCAACCTACCTACCCTGCAGAGGCAAATGACAAATACATTGATATTTGTACATACACTAAATCCTGTGTGCACATTCACAGCTGCGTAGCTAAGGTACAAAAGTGTTGCGTTCAGACTAGCCACGGCACTGCCTCAGCTGAATCTCATTATTTCAGTGCCATTTCTGAGGCAATTACTAGGTGGGGAAATGCTAGGTCTGTATTGGGTGGCTTTATTTGTTCCAGGGTTATGGCCATTTCTCTCTGTATGTGTCAGGGCAACTGGCCAGTTCCCTTGCGGTGTATGTTTGGTGTTTATACGTCTGCAATGAGTAGCATTTGCGGATTGCACTGAGATCATTATTAGCAATTTCAGTGACAAAAGCCAATGTCTGAATGGCTCCTTGGATTGCTACTGAGTGTTGAAATGTCAGAAAATAAAAATCTGCTTACTAGTATTAAACCATGTTGAAAAAATACAGGGAGCTTCAAAATGACCTGTTGTTTTTAGATATTTCATGTAATAATTATCTTGCTATTCAGAAGCTGATTTTTGATTTTATACTTTTGGGTAGTTTATACTAGTGAAGCCATACATCAGTTGACAGATTTTTAAAATTCTTCTTATGATCACTTCCTCAGGAATCGAAATTGAAGTATAGTATTCACCGTCAGCTGTGTGTGTGTGTATGTTTACTCTATTTTGGTTTCTTTTAGTTAATTCACTTTGATAATGTCCCAGTTCAAAAGCAATGTTAACTCTGGTCACTTTCTACTGTAAGGTAACCTCCAGTTGAGCATGCTAAATGAAGACCCGGTTGAAGAGTAGAGACAGGTGAAGTTACAAAAAGGGGGTTTTCTTCTTCTTAGTGACAATCACGCTGAAAACAACAGACACCACTGCTGAGCAGATAATTTAACACACAGAGGTAAAATCTATTGAACATGTAGCTGGAAATGATGGAGAAGAGAGGAAGATGGGGAAGTTATTGCTTAACTTGTGTTTTCATTCATGCATGCATACATTACAATGTCTATTTATACAATTTCTCAAGGACTTTTTTCAGTTTTCAACAACATAACGTACATGCATTGTGTCAGCATTCATCGTATAAAGTATTTCCAGTATCACTGCAGTTGAAAACACTCCCAGAAACAAATGTAGCAAAAACACATTTTGTTGTATCCTTCAGAATATGAGTTTCTTTTAGTACACCTTTATATTTAGTCGTTCCTGTGAATTTTAATCTTATTTTACTTTTTTATGGTTTTAATCCACGTCATAGTGACTCTGATGTAATGTGGATGTGTCTCCGGTGCGTGTTTACAGTAGCTGGGTTCACTGTTCTGGCCTTGAGCTGAAGCATTCTAAAGTAATAAGTTTGGCAGCACATGCTGTCAGATATTAAAGCCTTTCATGGTGGGAGGACTTATCACATTTTTTAATCTCAGAAGAACTATTATAAAATAGTAGGTGACTTCTTTCACACAAAGAGCCCCCTGTGGTGCTATATTTAATTTATAGAATTATTCTTGACACTGATGAGTGAAATGATGATTGAAGGTTAATTATATGCCAAGACCAAGGAAGGAGAGGCATATAACTATTCAACTATTTCTGCTCTAACAATGGTGTCCTATAACAGGTATAATAATCCCAAAGTTTATTTTTGACTCCTATGTTGTATCCAGGATATTATACTGTATAATTAATATAGACAATATTAAATACATTTTACATTAATATGTTATTTAAAAAAAAATCTCATATAGGCTACAGGATAGATATGCTGTGTAATATGTTATGGATTCATCTATTCTTATTCACAAGTGGTCACATATTGATGCACGATTAGGACTTGCAGGTATCACATATTGACACACATTTTAGCAAAATGTGAAACACAAAGTGTAAATTGATAAGCTAGTCTAATCACAGGTAAAGGATGTGAAAGTACTGCGACGTTACCAATTTACTATATTTAGTCCAGAAAAGCCCGCCAACAAATTCTAAGTTACTTGGGAATCAGTAAGCTACATAATTTAGTTGGACTAGAAAGGAAGTTTTTACTGCCAAAAATGCTAACGAAATCTCCCCTTCTAAATCTGACCCACCCACGTTTTGAAATTATCTTGGAGGCACGCACAGTCCAAATCAGATTTTTTTTTAAATCATCATTTCCCATCATATGTTTCCTCACTTCCTCACCTTAAATGTGCACAAACTCCTTTCACAGGTATTCTCACTCAGCAGTACTCTCTTGGAAAGAACTTCACTCATGTTACACTGGGAGGAAACAAATATCCCAGTGTGTGCATGCTATAACTTGACCCATTTTCCAAAGGACGTTTTGACCTTTAATTGCAATGCTTCATCAGACTAATTAGTGTAAATAGCATAACAATCTGACAATATTTTATGATTCTATAATTCTTCATCAGATACAAATATTTTAAAAAAATAAAATCATGCTTGCATTACAGTCTTTCCAAAAATTATTAATAAATGATATGTAATAATTAAGTAAAGTCCAAAGAATGCAGTAAGGATCTAAATTTTTTGGTAAAAAACAAACAGACAATGAGACAAAGAAATCCCCAAGAAACAAAAACAAAAACAGCAGAGGACCAGAATCATGGTCCTCTGGGACAGCTGTGGATATGCCTTTGATTTACTCTATTTAGGATCCTCACATAGACTTAAATTTTTACTTAAGCTGAAGTCAAAGAGATGCTTGTCACAGCCTTGGCAAGAATCTCAGAATTAAAGGTGAGGCAGCCACCACAAGTATCCCACTGATACCACAGCCAATAAACACTTGCTGCTCACAGCTGGAGACAAGCCAATGCCACAGGGAAGTCGCTGGATTAAAAGGTCTCCAGAACGACTGATAGGGCATGGTAGGCTCTGCAAACCCTGTAGAATAATACCTGTCGTAGCCCCCTGTTTACGCTCTATTCCTTTTTCAAAAAGCATGACAAATAATTTGTTTCATCATGTTTTCTATTCCTCAGAAGTAGCTAAAAAATAGCATTCTGTCAGTCATTTCAAAGAATATAAACTCAGATACTATTGCTGCCTTTGTTAAGTGGATGGGAAACTTCCCAGAATTTAATAGGACATTGGGGACACCTCCAGATCTACCTGAGACAGCTTGGGCATACCCTGGTCATGCCACACATGAAAAAGGAGACCTGATACTGCTAAACTGGAAGCCCCAATCCAAGCAGCAATGACACTCCTGGGAGAGAGGAAAACTCCACCTACTGATGTAAATGTCCAATTTTCAGCTGGAAACTCTTCTTGAAAAAGGTGTTTTCCCTTTGCTCCTAAAAAAAACTTCTGTTTGCTCCTCTTTTCACATGCCAGGGTGAAAAGAGGTGAAAATAGTGAGTCAAACTGTGTGTTTTAGTGTTTGGCTAGCTAGTTTAGCTTAGTGTGGGTGCCCCAGCCTCTGCTGCTGATTGTCATTGGTTCTGTTTATAATATTTATGGACAGAATTTCTATCCTAACCAATGGATGAAGGGTGAAAGGTGTTCTGCTTTCTGCTCTCTGCTGTTTTGCAGATGATGTGGTTCTATTCGCTTTAGTCATGACCTCCAACTTACGCTAAGATAGTTTGCAGCTGAGTGTCAAGCAGCTGAAATGAGAATTACCACCTCAAAATCTAAGGCTGTGCTTCTCAGCCAGAAAAGGGTGAAATTCCCCCATGTGGGTCGGGAACAACTTGGAGGAGTTTAACCCTTGTATTATGTTGAAAAATTTTGACCCATACTGTGTAAATCCACTCAGAATAGTCAAAAAACTGCAATAAAACAATAGCAACTTTATTTTCCATTAGATAAACATTTAGAACACAGACAAACAACAC